>OX377203.1:27557696-27659432 GCA_947396885.1 Heligmosomoides polygyrus polygyrus | reverse complement strand
TAACTTTTTGAACAACCTAACAGTACGCAGAATGAGCAAGATCTATATACAAATTGGAGCGTTTACAATTTTATAGCACCCTGTAAAAAGTGAGCACAAGCACGAATTCATGATGGACGAGTCTCTCTCCCCTGTGCTGCAGGAGTGCTCAGACAGGTTCTCGTTCTAATGCTCTTACCCTGTGCTGCTCGAGGACATGTTCTGCTATGGCCGGACTCGAAGACGTTCTGCCGACAGATCTTGCAGTGCCGCGCGCGGTCTTGGTTGATTCAGCATGTGGTTCCGCATGAAGTGGTCTATCAAATTCATGCCCTGGAAATTCGTGTGGTGACCGAAAGCAAGCGAAATGACCACAAATGGCAGTGCTCTGAAACGGAAATTCATAAACGCTACCGTAGGATCGTGGCCCATTGGCTGCATGCAGGTCTTGCAGACGACGAAACGCTTCATAGCATGCACGAGTTCGTGTGAAATACGCAGGCCACAACTCGTCTCTCTACTCCACGGATCGGCGACGCCACAAAGGTAACAGCAGGTCACGTCGCAGCTGAAACAAGATCCTTAGTTCACCAGCAATGGCATTCTCCACAGTCAAATCGAATTCAGAAGGGAAAAGGTACCTGTGCGCTTCGTGCACTTCATTGTGAAACGCCATCTTGGCCGCGCTAGCGAACCTCGTTGCACAGTTGCTAGAACAAAATGTTTGAATAACCAATAACGAACAATAAAAGACAACCGATTTCCACTTCATCATGGAGAAAACGAAGCACAAACATACTCCGACGCATTCGGGAACTGCTCCGGATGAGTGTGATTGATGTGCTTTCGCAGCGTTGCCACTGAAGAGAACACGCTGCTGCAGTCCTTCAGCGGGCAATTCAGAGTGTAGAGCACTTGAATTCTGTTCTCTCCAGCTGAAATCAAATAACTTAATCCCGTTGTTTTACTGCTTAACTGCTACTCATCTTGCAGCTTAATTTTACGCACTACAATGAGCTGGGTTGCAACATGGTTCTTGAAGAATTTGTTCTGCTTGGTATAAAGAATGTTGCTTTTCAGGCAGGCTTTTTCTACGTCAGCAAACGCAATAGAATAATATTAGGTTAATCGAAAAGTCTTGCAAGACTAGCACAACATTATTCAAAATTTGTCCCTATTTGCTAAAACAAAAACTCAGTCCACGATATATTCCCCATTTACGCCAAAGATCCAGCCCCATCTTTCAGGCAGCCTTTCAATTCCCTTCCGCCAGAATTCCGAGGGCTGTGAGGAAAAGAATTCAGAAACCTTCATTTCCAGTTGACGTCGACCATCGAATTCTCTACCTCGAAGATGCTGCTTCAAAGCTCTGAACAGGTGGTAGTGAGAAGGAGCGAGGTCTGGAGAGTACGTTGGATGGGGCAGAACTTCACAGCGTAACTCCTGGATTTTCTCGCGACTCACTTTTGCGACATAAGAACGCACGTTCTCATGCAGCAAGTAGACATTTTCCTGTTCAGGACGTTTTTGGCGCATGGCGTCGGCCAAGCTCTGGAGCTGGGTAGCGTAGACAGATGCTGTGACTGTGGTCTAACTATCCAGCAACACCCAGTAAAGCATCCCTTCTAAGTCCCACCAGCAACACAGAAGAACCCTTTTTTCGTGGTGTCCACGTTTCGGTTGTCTTGGAGCCGGTTCTCCGCGTGGGAGCCATTGGCTCTTGCGGGTGTGGTTAACACAAAAAAACAGCTTTTATCACCAGTACAATGTCTATCAGAAAGCCCTTTCTGTGATGCGAAAAAGCAGCGACTCAGCAATACTGATTCGGCATGCCTTGTCAGAGTCCTGCATCTCATGTGGTACCCAAGACAACAAAACTGCGCTACCCAAGGATCTCCAGCTG
Source organism: Heligmosomoides polygyrus polygyrus (assembly GCA_947396885.1). Classification (NCBI taxonomy): domain Eukaryota; kingdom Metazoa; phylum Nematoda; class Chromadorea; order Rhabditida; family Heligmosomidae; genus Heligmosomoides; species Heligmosomoides polygyrus. The sequence goes on along the minus strand of OX377203.1, from coordinate 27,657,550 downwards.
CCTCACGACGGTGCTTTGCGTACATCCAAGTGTCGCCGCCAATTCGCGAGTGGTTGAATTTGGCTTCATCTTGAAGGCTTTGCGCAAGCTGTCTTCCTCCACAACAGAGGGGCGTCCGGAACGAGATCGATCTTCGAGAGAGATATCCATCCTTGAAGCGCTGATACCAACGACCCAGTGGAATAGTGAATGACTTCCTCCTTTAATGCAGCACAGATGTTGGAGGCTGCAGTCCTTGCGCAATGGTCTTGCAAAAATTCGTAGTAGACGATAGGTCGTAGCATGCTGCTGCTTATCGCTGACGTTGTTGCTGTATTCGTACTCGACGAGGCTTTATATAATGTGCTTGAGGAAGCTTCGAGAATGTACTGTGACGTCACCACACAAAATCAATACTGTAAGAGCTTTGACAAACATAACAGACAGTAGCACAAAGTGTTGCGAGACTTTTCGATCAACCCAATAATAATAGTAGGAAACGAGCTGCTTGACCTTCCAAGAGCGTTGACGAAGTCGTGAAAAAGAGAGAGAACGCCCGGCACCGTGCCCACCCATCCGACTCCACCATCCTTCCTGCGCCAACGTACGCCTTTAAGACCTGGCCATACGGCAGCAGGAAGAACATGAGATCAGCATTCAACAAGTGATCGAGAGCATAGTGCTTCGAGCTACATGATTCGCGCAAGAATGAGGCCTCCGCAGTTCCGGACGTCGTCAACGTTCGAGGATCAGGCACGACGTGTCTTGGCCCAAGTCGTCGAAAATTTGGAGGACCGCCCAAATCGTTGTAATCGTTTCACCGTCGCCCGTTTGACGCACCAGAAACTGACTGGACTCCGCGGGATGTCGAGAGAACAGAAAAACTAAACGCTAAATGGGGTTCTTTGTAAAATCAAGAACGAAAGGTATGACGCTCTTCATAGCTCCCCAGCGACGATCCGCTGGGCTATTCTGGCACCCCCAAAACGCGAGCGCCCACTACAGCGTCCAAAAATTAATAAAAGAAGGAGGGTTTCTGTTAGCTGTCATAATTTCTTCACCATCATGCTAAAAGACCGATCGCAGTGCTGTGTTATACTCTCACGCTGTCTGTTGTTTTGCTTTCTGCTCTTATGGTTTCTTTGTTATTCACGAATGTTGTAGCTATGCTGTGTTGATTTTTGTTTAGACTCAGTCCTTTCCATACGTCCCCATTTGAACAGACAGGCCCATCAAATGGAGGGGTGGCGGAGAATTTCCAATTTCCTCTCTCCGCTATGGTGTATAAAAGGGAAGGCTGCATCAAGATAACGGTATTCTTGAAATCAATGAAAACCGTGAGATGCGAGCCAGGGCATTCTCTAACGAATCAACACAGGTATGACTCTTTAGTATTGCGCAATCCATGAGGAACAAGTGAAGAAGTTGGCGCACACTGCTCGGTCTAGTGGTTTCGTTGTTCACGTTTCATTCCATTTTTAAAAGTTCATTTCTGTCTGAACTTTTGTTGTCGACCTTCTATCCTTGAGATTTGTTCGCGAGCCGAAGTGTTGTCATTTTCAACACGCAGGTTAAGCCTCCGTCGAAGAATAAGCAAATAAATATCGGTGTCAGCTCATTAGATCACACATCAGAACTCATTTCTCACCGCTCCTTTGAAAGTGTTGCGTTGCGAAGTGCTCGACCATCTCCTGTTCGGTGTGGATGACGCAGTTGGTGCTGAAGCAATCCATACACACAAAGTGATGCTGCAGCTGGTGGAAACGATGTAATCGCACGTCAGTGATCGTGTTCAGTGGCTGGTTACACCTCTGAAATGGGAGAACTTCGGAAGATAGGGAAGCCAGAGCCGAATAGGAGAAATCCAAGCCACTCCGTACCTCGTCGCTACACTTGACTAGATCTTGAACAATCTTCAGCATGTAGATGATGGTGTTCGTATTCTGACCCTTCTCCATACCCTGCAACGCGAGAGAACGTTCAGAGCAGTGCAGCGCTGATGAAGTGCCTGGGAAGAACTGACCTCGAGGAGTTTGCTGAACGCCTGGTTGAACTCGACACTGAGGGTCGCCACCTGGGCGAAGTCCACAACCGGCAATTCGTATGCAGCAGAGGCGCCGCTCATGATGCGGACAAGAACACCGGACGCGTTGAGTCCCATCATGCGCGGATTGAAATGCCGAATGCACAGCTTAGGCTGTGGAGTCGTGCGGAACTGGAGACACATAGATTCAATTTGCGAAGGATGACAACTTGATGATGAGGGGAGCTATCGAGCAATATCCTAAGCCCACCACTCACACCCGTGCGCAACACCTCTCACTTCACCTACACTAACAAAGCAATTGTTGACCTAATTCCGCATCCAAGATCTCATTTTTAATGGAGGAAAGCGCATCCCTAACAACTTGATCATTCGTATAATGGCATTTTTGAAAAGATCGAATCCTACATAGTGGTACAGACAGTCGTTTCACTAGAACGGATTTCAGTTTGGTTCAGACGACAGATTTCTCTTCGCATTGGTAATCGGATGTCGGATACGAAATCGTATTTCTGATTGAAATCAATCATCTGAATCATTCGAGAACTAGGTGTTCAAAAAGTCGTCCTTATCGGAATTTCAGAAGGATACAAGCTTTTTTTCCAAAAATGCCTTTTTCCACTACGGCGCTGCGCTCGACGAAATGAGTAAACGTCCTGATTACCTGTCGTGATAAGAAAAGTTCAGCAATGGCTTACCGCGTTCAGGATCTCGTGAGCCATGGGGATCATCAGAGAACGGCATATGCTCATCGCCCACTGCTCCTTCAAAGTAGGCGGGTTGGCTGGCACCGCTATCATGTAGTCCGCACAGAAAGTGGTGGCCTTGCATGGTCCGGTTGGCGGCAGGATGTTGCACACAACACATCGACCAAGTGTTGGCTTCTTAATGGTGGATGATGGATGACAACGACGAGGAGAATATTTGGAGCCAGGAAGCGTACCTTCGGAGCATCGGGAAGCGTGGAAGCAGGCTGTCGACTGGTCGACGGCGAAAACGTAGGAGGAGGTCCGCTGAGCACACAGACACAGGACGGGTCGGCGTATAGCAGGCCCTGCTGGTAGTTCTTCAAGAGGATCTGACCGTCTACAATCGAGGGAGGAACGTTTTGCAGCTGACGACCGGTCGGATCGAAGCACTGCGGTGAGTAGTGCCAACGACAGACGCAGAACAGCACGCGACCGTTGTGCTTCTGAGACGTGTCTTAAACAACAGAAATGCCTGCAGAATCACCACATCGATAACAGCACCTCAGTTGGAACATACCGCGAATGAATGAGGTGAGCGAGTTGTAGAGCGTCTGGGCAGCAACAGGGTGCACCTCCCGGAACTTGGTGCACAGCATGTTGACGGCATCATACGCTCGGACGGTCGGTTCGCACACCATCGGCGTGCCGGTGCATCGGCAGAAAATGCAGACGGCCTTGAAAGGGAAATAGAAATGGCTTTGCGGTGGAGTCACCAACTTGTGAAACACTTGACGAGTACCAAATGAAAATCGACCTATAAGGTCGCTTGCGTCAAACTAAAAGGAACTTGGCTTTTCAAAAGAATGTGCTATGTGCTGCTGCTACTGATGTTTCACTGTTATCAAAACTTGCGCCAGGCGGGACTCCAACCCGCACCCTCTGCTTTCTAGACAGGATGTAAGCCCATACACCACCAGCGCTGTTTCATCCTAAGAAGCATCCACAATATTCCCGTCGCAACATCAGCCGACCGCTAATACCAGAACCAAGTAAGCTAAAGGCCTTACTAGAAACAATGTTTCACACATTTGCCTCAAGCTTACCTACTGGTGTAGAGGCTATTCGTATGCATTAACAAGATGATTGCTTGCGAAACTCTTGCGAAAAAATAGGACTGACGACGCTACTGCACGTACAGTAGTCTAGATTTGAGAATAAATTGCGCAGATTTTGCCATAGATTATTTGAGATGCTGATTACGACATTGAGGCTCTTTTTAATTACGATGGTGTATGTGTAGGGGGTTTGCGCAGTGTAATCATACTTGTTCGCGATTTGTGGAGGTCTTGCACTTGGTAGTTTTTTTTCCTGCTCTTTTAACAACAAAAAGACATGTGAATGTCGCTCTGGTTTTTTTAGCTGACCTTTTCCAGGGCTCCGCAAATCGTCAAATTGACGATGAAGTTTGAGGACAACTCTCGAAGCAAATCCGGAGACGAATACACGTACGTTAGCAGAGGACCTTGGCGTACATCATAGAACGGTAGCAAGGCATTTGACGAGAATCGGCAAGGTGAAGAAGATGACGAAGTGGGTGCCTCATGAGCTGACCGATGAGCAGCGTCTGGCGTGTGTCGACACTTGCTCGAACCTGCTAGTTCGCTTTAAAAATGAGCCTTCTGTAGGCCATGAAAGTATGTAGGTGTAGATATAACTGTAGATGAAAAATGGGTCCTTTACGACATCAAAAAGCGGGAACTTGTCTGGGTAGATAATACGGCTCCTCCAACATCCTTTCCTAAACCCGACTTTCAGCCTAAAAAGGTTATTCTTACATTGTGGCGGAGATCCACTAGACGTAATCCACTACAACTTTTTGCAGCCTGGTCAGGCAGTCACAGCAGAGTCTTGCTGCTGTGATTTAGACCGAATGTATGAGAAGTTGCAAAATTGTGGCCGGCAATGGTGAAAAGAGGATCCTGTTGCAGGACAACGCAAGATCAACACCTCACAAATCACTGCGAAAGTTGACCCATTTAGGTATCTCCAAAACTTCACTAATTTGAACGATGTTGATGTGCCCTCCTTGATTTCGTTAATTCCTGTGATCTAAGTTTTCCTTGTAAGGCCTCTGTTATACTCCCGCGGGAGCATCCGCGGAACGTCCGCGGACCAATGGTGCACGGCGGAGGCGGGCGTGGCGAGGCGCGGCGATTGGCCAGGTGAGGAGTCTCGGCGCGATTCCCGCCCTTCCGCGGATGCTCCCGCGGGAGTATAACAGGGGCCTTAGGGTGCCTAAGGGATTAGATTCATTTCCTGTTCGTCGGCAGAAATGTATGGATTCTGGAAGTTCTCACTTTAATTTATACAGGGTACGTAAAAAGCATTGACGCACTAAACGTAAGCATTAGAAATAATAACACACCGTAAAATTTAACAAGCTTATATACGAAATGTCAACAATGATCTACCGAACAGAACAGCATCACCTGTATTTTATATGGGCTTCTTTGCTGCAAATGCAGGAGCGAAGACGCCGAGGAAAGGCATCGACGTTGCGCCGCAAGTAGTCCACATCGATTTCGTTCTATGCTTTGACCTTCAGTGACTTGATACTTCTGTGCATTTAACATGTAAAAGTGTTACATACTTTTTAAGGACCTCCGAAATACTAATTCTGGTGGAAGGCTCACTGCAAGGGAGGCGCATCCGGCTAGTATCATGGTTTGCGCATTCATCGCAAGCGTCTCTCGGTTTCGTAGATACAGGAGTGAAAATAAATCAGTAGAACTATCTGTATTGATGTCCTAAAGAAGCAACTAGTTCCTTGGCTCGAATCCCACCTCGAGAGCAAGCCGTGTATCTTCCAGCAGAATTAGATTCCTGCGAAGAGTCGAGGATTGTTCAGGACTGGTGCCGCGCCAACTTGAAGGACTTCATTTCGGCACAGGAATGCCCTCTGTATAGACCGGATTTGAAACCGCTGAATTACTCTATATGGGAGGTTTTGGAGAACAAGGCTTGCGCTACTTCCACAAAAGTATGAAGTCAGTGAGGATAATCTGGTCGAAGCATGGAACGAAATCGACGTGGACTACTTGCGGCGCACCGTCGATGCCTATCCTCGGCGTCTTCGCCTCTGCATTCGCAGCAAAGAAGCCCATATAAAATACAGGTGATGCTGTTCTGTTCGCTAGATCATTGTTGACATTCTGTATATAAACTTGTTGAATTTTATAATGTGTTGTTATTTCTAACGTTTGTGTTTAGTGCGTCAATACTTTTTACGCACCCTGTTAAGTTGTGTTTAAGCCGATTTATAGCAGTTTGAAGTAAGCGGTCCGTTTCGGCGATTAATTTTGCGACAACCGACAATATATGTTGACTAAGGCGCCTTTTATACTCGCGCCGCCGCGCGGCGCGGCGTGATGGTTGACATAGCTATCGATTTTTCGCGCCGCCCGGCGGCGCCGCATCGCATTCATACTCCGCCGCCTCAAAACACCACACTTGACGGAATTTTGGGTTACGGTATTCGGCGAATCGCACCGCTGGAGGGAAGGACACGGCGCGGCGCGATCAGCTGCGGCAGACTCGATGTGGAGTGGGAGATTCACCACCGAGGTGAATCATTTTGCTATGTACTCCTTGTTTTGGCTCCTCAACTAACAAAACAAAGAAGGTGTAGCAAAATGGTGGCACTATTGCACTTTCAGGACTCCAGAGGTCGATGAGAGGTCGAAAAGGTTTTTTGGCCAAACTTCTCCAGGGGGGGGGGGGTTATTTAGGGTGCTGGCCACGAATCTGACATCCGTTTTCGGTGACCATTACCTTAGTCACCCGTACCTTTCGTAACTTAGGAAGGGGATGGAGATCTGTAGACATCCACGAAGTTTTACCTACTACGCTAAAGATATGTTCAGTGAACAATGACCACGGAATGGCAATACGAGAGAGAATTCTGAGCGATTCTCGACAGTGAGTACCTTCCAGCAATTTTACTTTTGAACCTGCACATTTGCAAAATAAAGAGTCGTTTAGTGCCATTTGCATTGCAGGGGACCCGAATCAATACCACACTCACCAATTTCAACCGTAGGTTGAGCAGACGACTTCGACCCCAGATCTAAGAGAGGATTCGTCGTTCCCCACAGGATTTCCACCCTAACAGTAGCCAGATGCATTCCGCTGATCGCCCAGACGAATTCTTTCTGTTTCGGTTCTTCAATGACTCATGGACCGTCGCTTCCGTCGTCCTTTATGACGCACGGAACGTAGTACGTAGAAGTTGGTCGCCGCGTGTCGCTGACGCTCCTCTTTCTAACTACAATCGCGCAGCGGCGCGTCAAATTCGGGCGCGCGCGACTGGCCACGCCGCGTTCCGAATTGACGCGCCGCTGCGCGGCGGGAGTATAAAAGGCGCCTAAGAGCATGTAGCAGTGCGGTATTGTCGCACCTCAACTCCTATTGAGAACTGGTGCAGCCACATGATTTCCTCAAAAATTTGACCGGAATGGTCTTGGTCCACGTCAGGAAACGAGTTGTGATGAACCTCTATTTATTATGCTTTCTCAATATTGTGGCTAGCCATGCTGCTTCCTGCAGCTCGCGCCAGTGCAAGACTGGTCCTGATATTTGTGTTGCAGTGAAGGTTAGAAGACATTGAAAATGGACACCCTCGGGCAACTCATATTTCATAGCTTACGGCGTGGCAAATGCATACAAAATGTGCAGAACCTGGGCCCTTTAAATACGAAACAATAGTGAGAATGCAAAATCACTAGAGGATGCGAAGACCGAACCTTTGACGCACCTACCAGCTACCAGCTACCCCTGCGCCACTGCGCAACTTGATGACGCTGTCTATGCAAATCCACAAACGCCACTGTTCACAGCACTGCGCCGCCTCGATTACATAGCAAGCCTTGAGGATGCCGTACCTAATTGGTTTAAGAGCTCGGATAAAATGGAAAAAGACATAGTTCTCTGCTAAACAAAGTTCCTGACAGCTGGCAGCAAAGCACGGTTATCCCGATTTGAAAGACGAAGGGATAGCTACTGTCGAATTCACCTACTTTCGCAAGCATGAAAATCTTTGTGCGAACTGTTCCGGACCTATACAGGATATCGTTCAACTCCAACAAACAATGTGGATTCATGGCCGCTTCTGGCACCATCGATCCCATTCAGGTCTTTCTTTTTCAGTTAGAAAACATCGCGATAAACGGAAACCTGCACATTTCGCCTTTGTAGACTTGCAGAAGTGTTCGAGTTCCGTGAGAAGTAAGGTAGCAGCCACTGAGATGCCGCGGCACTGAAGAACGGCTGGGTGGCTATGCACCATTTACTCGCGAGAGCACCAGCAGGCTCCTCGGCGGAGTTTTCCATCTCTATTAGAGTGCACCGAGAATCTGCACTTTCCCACTTCACTTCACGACTCACACGGACGCAATCTCACAAGATTTCAATAAGGCAAATCTCAGGGCGTCACCGTATGCTGACGACACTATGAATCCGGGAGAAGATAGAACCGAATTCGAATGCGGAAAGGTTTCCCGAAGCAGCGTTCGCTAGAAAGGTGTACTTCGATTTAATGATAGCTAGTAGTCATCCCCACGAAGCATTTGGTTGGGAAATTGGCATCACTACGGTGGAGATCGTATTCTGCCATTAAGGAGACAAACGCCAATGGAAATGAACACGGGAACAGTTCTCACCTGAGAGACCCGCGGACCGGTTTGGTTACTCAACGAGCGACGGAGAGTCGGCATGAAATTTGCTGGTCCTCCCGCGACGGGCTCCTGAAAAAGCGACATATCGTGATCAGACACAGTACGGGAAATGCAGTGTGCAGCAGGGAAAATACCGTTGTAGCTGAAGACGCGGCTGAAGTGGGTTGCTGCTCAGTCCGAGGCTCTACGTTAGCTACCCGACTGCGATTCACCACATCACACGTCGATATCGCAGGCGGCTGCGGTCCCGAGCAGGTAGGTGCCGGCTGGCTCACAGATACAGTTCCAACGGGTACCAAAGTCATCGGTCGTCCTGGTGGAGGAACTGAAACCACTACTCACTGCAGTGTCTCAGTAAATCAGCGCACTTTATATTTCCACAAAATTCTTAAGCGTTTAATCGCTACGAGTATTTAGAGCCTGTTTTAAAATGCAGAACGCGAATATCTTGTGGTAAGGGCACAGATGGCACCAGGCGCATGCCTAACGCTCTGCAAGTTTTACATGATTAATTTTGCAGAAGCCACTAAACCGGAACTTCTCGAGAACCTACTACATGAAATCCAGCGCTGCTAGAGCTCTAATTTAGCCTGCAGAACTGATGCTTTGAGTTGAACCAACAATGGGTACTCGCATTAGCCTCAGATCAGGACGTTCCCTGATAGAAGCAGCTTTCAAATGCAAGTGGCAGTTAGCATCATAAATTACGCTACGATCGGTGAACAATCCCGTAATGGTATACTCGACAGCGGCATGGCGACTGATGGTATGAGAACGATGCTACCAGCAGGCGGATTCATCAACGACCTACAGCAATTTAAAGGAGAAAATACAGCCAAAATTCCTGATAGCGCGGCTTATCAACGAGCGATATGGTGAAATGTTTCCACTACGTGACAGCCGCTGCCTCTCCGTCAGGAGTTGGCGAAAACCAGACTTAACTGGGAAGGATAAAACGCTGACATGTCTACCGGCTGGCCACCGAAAGTCATTGTATGGCCAAATACGCATTCATGTCGCCTCCACGACATCCCGTAGGAGAGGGAGTGATTAACGCCTTCACCTTGGTAAACGATGGGCTGGCTAAGTGTGCCGCAATTCTTGCCTTATACTATTGCTAGTAGAAGTTAGCTGTTTCAGTCCAAAAAGTCGTTAGCACGAGCCGTTTAACGTATCTGCATTCGGAGGCAGGGACGTTAAACGGCTCATCCCTTCACAACAAATCAGGGCACCGACTGTAAGGCCTGTGGTATACCCCAGCGACCCGTCGCTTGCGCGAAGCGGGAGTATGCCAACGGCCTAAATTACCCTTTCAGTGGCACACCTTGTAGATGCGGCTTGGCACGTCGTACCTCCCCATGCAGGCCACATTAGCGAGCAACACCACTGAATCTTTAATTAGAAATATCGCTCCTGCCCAAGCTTCTCGCTCAAAAGAACTCTACTATGTGTTTTCCTATGCAGACCCACAGGACAGGTCAGGCAAATAGATCAGCAGAGCTAAACGCAGGAATACTCTTAATGTACTAATACTTTACTTTTACGCAGGAATGCTATTTTCCTGGAAAACTTCGACACAGATGGCACTGCCACTGGCAAGTATAAAGTGGTCGGTGCACGGCCTTTCTGCTCATAAAAAACAAGCTACGAACTGCGTTGCAACAAAAAATTGGAATTTCTGTGATGACTCCAAAATGTATTCTACGACACACTTTGAATAAGAGCTGAAACCTAGAGAAAGAAAGGCGCAACAAGAGCATTAGTAGTAGTCCTACCTCTAAATCCTTCAGGGGCATTCCTGTTCTTCTGCCTGAAGCGAGACGTAAGGAAGTCGAGCATGTTTTCGTTTCCAGTGGGCTTTATCAGCACTCCTTCCGGAGGCTTCATCGGCATTTCACCGGGATTCTCCTTATTCGTCGCACAAAGATAAGAATGCCATCGATTTTGATTCACCTAAAAATACGCTTTTCTAACTACAGCAGTTCCCGATAAATAAACAAGAAGCTTCAAAATTAGGCTGCAAATCAAACTACCCTTCAAATTTCTCTGAAGATTAAAGGTCTTTAGCTTTGCCAAAGCGTGACAAGCGTGCGTCTATAGTAACGCGTGGTAGCGCGTTGGTATTGATGACCGTTCCTCAACGAGTGACTTCAGCGAGCAATGCTGAACACGGACACTCGAATGGTGACAGGAAAGCCTATGGAGATACCATGGCACGTCACATGTTTGATGTTGTGTTTGTGAAGATAACGCTACGGTGTTCCCAGAAGCAGATCCACATTCGTAAAGCCCCAAGAGGGTGAGAATTACGAGAGTCCGTCATGCAAGGCGCAGTGCGTAGCAGCCCGCGTAACACTGTCGCCGAAGTGTAAGATAGGTCTTAGCGTGGACTCGCGCAGTGACACCCGCCGCTTCGCGCTGAGTCCCAACAGCCCTCTTCGTGGAGGCGATACTGACCTGGTCGACCACGGGAGCTCGCAGATCGACTAGATTTGGCGTGATTACAGTCGATAGAGAGCAGGAAGGATAAGAGGGCTTGCAGTGGTAGTCCAGAAACTCGGATTGATGTGAACTTAAACTTATATTAAAAGAAACTTATTAACCCTTTACACTTATATTAAAAGATCTCTCGTCTATCTAATTGGAAACCTCCTGCAATTTTAGCCTGGAAGCATGCCTCGAAATTAATTCTGATATAAATAAACATTGATATTTTACGGAAGGCGCCTGAAAAAAAAAATCATTACAAGGGTTATTGAGGCAAAATTCTTCCCTGGCTCATTCGATAGAACAAGAAATTCAAGTATAGGAGATGGTGGGGCTCACATCAATCCGAGTTTCTGGACTGCCACTGCAAGCCGTCTGAGCCTTCTGCTCTCTACCGACTGCAATCACACCAAGTCGGTCATCTGCGGGCTCCCGTGGTCGGCCAGGTCAGCATTGCCTCCACGGCGAGGGCTGTCTGGGCTCAGCGCGAAGCGGCGGGTGTCACTGTGCGTGCGAGTCGACGCTGATTGTCTCCGCAGGCACTGTCCCGCGTCTTTGCCCGCGCCGCTTTCGGGCAGACCTTCGCTCACCCGCGCAGCACTTCGGCTGCTCTGTATTCATAAGCTCTCATCTTCGAGGCTGAAGCAGCTCGAACGAAGCGCTTCAGCGATTATCAACTGGTGGCGATTGAGAGAAAACGAAGTAAGTGTTGCTTCTCGTATTCGGTTGCTGACGGTCACCAATGTTGAGAAAGCGTGGAAGCATGATGCCGAAACGACACCGCAAGTGAACTGGGCATGACGAAGCCTGGACGGCGCAAAATCGAGGAGCAGAGGTCTGATCTGTCGACGTCAGGGAAAATTGAACGACAACATGCTTGCAATTGGCGCATGTACCAGGAGCGGAGGAAAGCGGCTAGGAGAGCCGTAGCCGCTGTAAAACCCTATCATTATGATGATGTCAACTAGCTCGCGACGCATGACGGTGAACGACACCTTTCCCGGCTTGCCAAAGCACGTCATCGCTAGACCAAGGAAGTCGAGGAATTTTTTGGCATCAAAGATGAGAACGACAAACTAATGAGGAACCTCAACTGAGCGATAGCATAACCACTATGAGGGAATCCTGACAGTAGATACTGCCCATAAGGCGTAGGAAAACGTTCTTGAGGAATGCATATGAAAACAAGTAGAGCAACGGGTCCCGACGGCATGACAGCCGACCTATAGAAGTCGAGGTGCTGGCACCCTGCTGAGTGGCTAGCGAAGTTTTTCATCCAGGTTGTTGCGGGCAGATGTCTGGAAGCTGGCAGCAAGTCAACGTGACCACGATTTCAAAAGAGGACAGTCTTGCGGACAGCGCAAGTTACAATCCTGTCCGCTTCAATTCCGCTTGCTTAAGCACAGTGTGAGGATTTTCGTGCGAACTGTGGATGGGCAAGATGGTCCGGATTTCCAGAAGTCAGCATGGCCTCATAGGCACCATAGATGCCATACGTGCTATTCGTCTTCTAGTAAAGACATCGTGCGCATATTTTACTGTTGCCCAAGGAGTGAAATGCGAGCCTCAGCTGGCTCTTCGACGGAGTTCCTCATCTCCGTCGGATTCACCAAGTCTCTGCCTTTTCCTTCTTCCTTCTACCGTCGCAATGGACGCCACTTCATGAGACCTTAAGGAACCTCTCCTTGTACGAGTTATGTGCAGATGACTTTATGCTACAAGTGAACAGAAAGCCGTACTTGAGCGGCAACTGAAAGGTAGAAGTGACCACTTGGTGGTGTTCGCCTCAACATCAAGAGATTATAAAAATAAATGAATAACCTTTAACATTGATGCCCGACAATTTGAATGAACTAAAGGAAAATAAAGAAGAAAAGACGAAGAAATGCTTTCTGGTGTCTAGAGCAATAAATCAAACCACAATAGTTCACTACGTTGCAATAATATATGCAATTTTCACGTCAAATTCGACACTTCAATTTGCATTCTTCTAAACAAAGCCTGACGATATTGAAACCAAACTGAACATCTTCCAAATCAAATCGAGTGCATTTCGGAATAAACTGAAGACTCTTCGAAAAGGTTAGAATGATTTCTTGGTCAAAGAAAATGTAGCATGGCCTCCTTGATACTTTTAGTTCACATGCCGTAATGTGAATACATTGATTGATATTTATCAAATTGCTTATTTTTAAGGTAAAACAGTGGTGTAAAAGCTTACTTTAGAGTGCGGGAAGACAGCATTTTTTAGTGTTAACAGATTAGATTGCGCCAGAACGTCGCGCATTTTGTTTGGCCGATAACAGAAATTCTGATGCCGCGGAATTATACACTTGTCAAAGGAAAAAATACAGAAAACACGTATATAATATATTCACTTCGATATTTCAAGCAGCATTTAAAACATTAATCGGAAGAAAACTGCAATGAGACTTAGACGACTGCATGGTGCAATCTCTTCTTTTAGTACGCTAAGAATTGCTGTTTTTTGCATTTTCAAAGAAGACTTACGCCATTGCTCTCCAAGAAAACAGTAATTTTGCAAAAATTGAAGCAGTAAGTTCATTTATTTGGCTAGGCGAACTAAAAAGGTTAAAAAAGTTATACCAAATCTTCCTCGGTCAAAAAATTATTCTAACTTTCTCGATGTCTCTAGTTTAACTTGAAAGACGCTCGTTTTAATTTGGACGCTGTATCAGTTTGGCTTCAAGAGCGTCAAGCTTGCTTAGTGTCGAATTTGATTTGAAAAGTGGCCAAATTTGTTTAAAGTGTCCATTGACGTGAAGATGGTATACGCCGAGGCAGCGAAAGTCACTTTACAAAACCGATACCTTCTTAATGTTTATAAGAGAAAACGAATAAAAATGCAATATCTCGATTAAAGTAAACTCACGAGACCACAACATCTGACGGGGTCCTCCGGGCACGTTGTGAAAGAATCTCCAAATGTGATAAACGACCGATGACTACAGAGAGACGGTTGGACTGTCACTCCCTGAATAGAAGTGCTTAGCCAATGCGAGCAAAGCAAATAAATGTGAAGGTCTTTAAGAATACAGAAAGCGGGGCTGAAGCTATACAGTATCACTCAAAGTAAGCGACGGTCTAAACTTTCGCTCGATTCCGTCAACCAGGTGAATATACTTAAGGTACTTTCTTCTGCGGCTGTAACAAATGACCGCTCTAAAGGCTGCAACACTCACAAACCGGCCTATAAACTCTGATTGATCTCCACATCATGAGAAAAACCCATATCCTTTTCTATGTGACTACTAGGCCTTTTGTTGTACGACGGTGAGCGTGCTATCGACAATCGTCCAGTGGTCGCAGCCATATTCTCCCCCACTTGCGGGCATTTTCTCGCACCGAAAGGGGAGCGGAGCGACTCGGGGACTTCTCTCGCAATCGTTTTACACACAGTGAGGAGGATAGCACAGTTCAGTGGAATCAACAAATTCGAAGTCCTCCATGCTCGCTCACGTTCCTCTTGGAAAGAAACCTTCGTAACGTCACTTACCGATGCCACCGCCTTCCTATACTGCTCTTCGTCAGCTGGCTGGTAATATACCTCCGATGCAACGGCGAAGCCAAGAGAACGTTGCAGTGTAATCTGAAAACGAAGGAGTGTGTTACGCAGATGAAAAACTGGGAATTTAAGACGCATTTTGTGTATTTCTGAATTCTCTGAACACATGATGAACAGAAGAATTATACTAATTACATTATCCCGTTTCGTGTGCCAAAATCAAGCAATTCGCCTGAAAATGCTGAACGCAAACGCCTCCGGATATGCTTCTCAAATGAAATTAGAGCTCCCACTCAGAATTGAAAGTTTTCTCATACTTCCTGACACAGATGCTCACTGCAATCATAAAATCTAGCCGAGACGTTTAAAGTTTTGGCCGTACCAATCCCAGGCGGGGATTTTCAGATCGACTGCCCGAGCATTCGCGAAAAACGACGTGACCATAAACGCGATCCATATTTACTGACGCCACAAGACAGTTTTTGCAGAAGGCGATTAATGCGGTAGAATGGACTGTGTGCAGGTGGTAATATACGGCGTATTCCTGAAAAAATAGGTACGTAAGCTGTAACAACATGATTTACACAATTTGTTTAATACGAAATAGTAAAAATTACGGTTTGAAAGATCTTGTTTGGACTGCACTTCAGGCATCGGTACGATAATTTTAAATCTTCGTGCTTCTTGAGGTGTTCTCGGAGGTTAGCTTCCGACAAACAGATGCCGCTGCACCTTTCGCAAGGGCTGAAAGCGCAACCATTGAGAAGAGAAACGAAGAAGGATCGCATCGCAGCAACCTACTATGCAGGAGCTTTGACCATGTGCTGCGCGAGATGCTTCCGCGCTTTCTGAGGATCTTCAAACGCCACAACACACTGCTGGCAAAGGTACATCACATTGTCAGTATGCAGCGGAACGCCGTAAACCTGAAATCAGAACGGTGAGATTAGGTCAATCAATGAAGGGCCACAATCAGATTACTATTCGCTATTGATACACTCCATTTTCACCGTAAACTAGCAGTTCGTATTCAAATGAGAAACAACGTAAGAAGGTAAAAAATGCTTTAAAAATTTGTCCCAAAAGTTCAAACACACATGATAATATTTACTACTATAAATGTCAAGTGAAGTATAACTTTCGGAATGTTGATAAAACTTCTATTTCTTCAGTAGTTAGAGTGATCGAAGGTTTATTTTAAAGAAAATAATTAAAATGCTCCGGTGTGTCACATAAAGCCATTGCGCCATGCACTCATCCTGCACATCGTGAGTTTTATTTTATCAAAACAGCCAATTCATTTTTAAGTAGAGTTGGGCAGAGGGAGAGAGAGAGAAGAAAATGTGCGCGTTTTGGTGATGTTTTCACTGAGCCCTTGATTTAAAAGCAACCCAATGTATCGACGCGAATTTTGTTCCAAAAGTGTAAAAAATTTAAAGCATCCCGTGCAACTAGGTTTTTAAGAAAAAATTTCTTACTCTGATGCTTATTTCTAGTCCCTTGAAACGCGTCCTGCACAATTTGAATGACGTTTACCTTGGTTTGAAATGTGTTCGATATACGTAGATTTGAAAGCGTCCACTTCAAGGTTGACACTTCAACGTTGCATTTCCTATGCGGTGACTAGATATGATTTCTTAGCAACGACCGACTTAAGCTCATTTGGTGATACGTTCACAACTACTGCGCTGCTTTTCCTCACTTATAGAAACCAATTTTCCAGCGTTAATAGTCCACCTTATATTTTGAGCTTTAGAGAGCACATAACAACCGAAACTCCAGCTTTGAGATTCTCCACGCCGTCTGGTGTTTGTTGGAAGTTCCCCTAGCGTCATCCAATACTTTTTGAAGGGAAACTACGAATTGTTCACCGCACAAAAGTTCGCCCTTAAATGGCGCGCTCATATCTATTTTGAAGTCAAATGCGTCAAAGTCCTTTTCTGTTGTTTTCTTTAGCAATTATCCAACTCTTCTCTCAATTGCATTTGTTGCAAATCAACGGCCGTTTCTGGTTTTGGTGGGCACAAAATGTTTCTCAAATAAATAAATAGAACAAGCTTTGACTGAACTCATACCTCCTCACAAGTGTCCGATATGATGTCGTTTCGATGAGAGGTCTGCTCGTGATGGTCACGCGTCTTTTTGCGAATGAACATCTCGCTGCACATGGAACATTTGAACTTCTTCTCACGTGGCGCTGCAACTGCGTGAGAAGTGGCTCCAGTTGGTCTGGAATATGGCTTCTATTTTTCTCGTGTAGAAGGTAGTACGCAAAAATGCCGAAAACACTCACAACTCAACGACTTCCAGCATCATACATTCATCATCCCCTTCATTGATGTTGTGCACGATAGGAGCTGTACTCTGAGGCGGCGACGCACCGGATACTGCCTGACCTCTCTGAAGCGAATTCTCGCCTGATAACCAAATCTTCAGCAATTAATGAGCCTCGCCTAGAAGCACCTCTTTTGATGTATCCACAATGAGGATCTCATCATCGCTGTCGTCAGCAACGGCACTCTTCGGCACAGCGCTTGGTGTATCCTCCCTTTCTTCCCGTACTTCAGCAGCTCCTAGAATAGGGAATGTTAATCCGAAAATTGGCGGAACAACCCTCCTATATTTAAGGGCTAGTCACACCTCCACTTACCGTTTTCGATGATCATAACTGAAGGCGGTGGGGCAAAGTCGTCCATCAAATCGGCAAGTGCTTGACGCTGCTTCTCAATCAGTGGCGGAGAGCTTCCATCCCTACTGGTTTCACTCTGCAGCACCTCTTCTCTGAAACAAGGAAGGGTAAAGGATGATGGTAAAGAGCGGGATTAGTCAAGATCTTTTTGGGATGAGCAACGTATTCTGCTTCTCAAGTATTTCGTGTAGGCTATCCAAATGATTCCTCCACATTCCGTGGCCGTGAGCGGCTGAGTTTTCGCAGCAGTCTCAGTAAAGTTCCTTTTTGTCTATTATTACCGTTCCTGTTGTTTTTTTCATAAGCTCTTGATTGCAAAACATTATTTAGCTGCTTGTTTTCTTTTTAGAAGTTTTCTTCCGCGTTTAAAGCATTTTATTCGACCCGATATTCCTCGTCAACGTTCGTTTCGCTGCGTCAAATCGATTATTTCTGCTGGATCACCATGTCGCAGAGGGCAAAGATCTCAAAGAAAACTTCGGAACCCGCTGGTAAAGTTGGTAGCAAGGGTCACGATCATGTTAATTCTAGCGGGAACTCTTCCGCCTCGGAAGATTATTGCAAGTTTTCTGTTAGCGAGATCATCAACGCTATTCTTAAAAAGAATAAGGATCCTGTTATAGAGCAGATGATGTTTGCATTAATATCGAAGCTGCCGCAGGAAATGTCGGAACATATTCAGACGGAGAAAAGAGAGAGGAGCATCATTATAGAGTGGCTACCGGAACCTGCTGATGAGCTCACCCCTTCTGTGAAGCAGCGCGACCTTGAAGAAAAGGTGAGTGAAATTTTTGATGTGCTCAATCTTGAGTGCCGCCCATTAGAGGTCTACCGCATGGGCAGATACGAACGCGGACGCGTCCGTAAGGTGAAGGTGGTGATGCCATCGAAGTCCCATTGGGCAATCGCTCTTTCCAACTCATGGAGACTTCGAAACACTGCCACCTTCTCCAAAGTTCGTATACGCCGCAGCATGACCTCTGAGGAGCGGCAGTGAGAATACGAACTGAGGCAAGAATGTAGGGAGCGCAACAAACAGCTAAACAGTCGTGTTTGGGTTGTGTACCGTGGCGAGTTGAGACGAACCGAGGAACTGCCTAAACATAAGCCTTCGGGAAACGTCTGAATGGACACGGTGTGCAACCCAAAGCGATCAAATGCGTTTTATTCAACTCTCGCAGTCTTGTGAACAAAATTCATCAGCTGCACCTTTTTTTAAGTGCTTTTAGCCCTGATTTATTGTTCATTACTGAAACCTGGCTTTCAGATAAGATATCTGACTCCGAACTTCTTGCAAATTTTCCTTACAAAGTCTTCAGAAAAGACCGCTTAGACAAAAAAGGTGGAGGTGTTTGCTGTTTAGCAAAAAACTCGATAAGTTTGGCTGCTGTTAGCTCACCTACTTGCCTTAAGTCCGACATTACTTGCTTTGAAGCATTTGACGCAACATACCGATCCGCATTTAGAATAATTCTAGTATATCGTCCACCAAACTCAAATGCTGATGAAGATGACTCTCTCATTGATTCAATGCTTCAGCTGTTTCTCTCAAGTAATCCGTTAATAGTACTTGGAGACTTCAATATTGATTGGTTTCACTTTGAAAGGCCTAACAGCCAACATCTAGTTAAATTTAAGGAATTTTTCGAGTGCTGTAATTTAACGCAAAATGTTACGAAGCCTACTCGTTGTGGTTCAATTCTTGACATAGTTCTCACCTCAGCACCCATCCTGAAAAACATTTCGATTCTCCCGCCATTTGCGTCAGCTGATCACAACGTAGTCTGCTTCGAGATCCAAATGCCGTCAGGTAGTCAACGTGAATTTCCACTTCCAAATTTCAACAAGGCGAATTACGTTGGTTTAGAGCAATACTTCAGCTGCATAGATTGGTGGAAGGTTTTCCAAGGTTACCAAAATACTGATGACTTGTATAAAAAATTCTGTCGCGTTGTCTATTCCGGGTTATCAATTCATGTGCCCTTTGATACCATGAAAATTCCAGCTCAACATTATCCTAAACACATTTTGAACCTTATGTCGCAAAAATTGCGTCTTTTCAACTCGCTGTCGAACCCACTCTTCCACCCACAGTATAAAAAAGTATGTGAAGAGTTGGACCACCACTTGAAGAGATTTTTAGCTTACAAGGAAAAGCAGGCATCGAAAACACGTAATAAGAAAGCATTGTTCTCTATAATGCGGTCTAAGCTCAAAGCTCATGCGGATCTACCTGTTCTAAAGGATGACGACGGTACCGTTTATATTAATGATAGTCAAAAAGCTGAAGTACTAGCAGGGTTTTTTGCGTCAGTTTTTACTGACGTGGAGAGCCCTGATAGTACTGAGCTTAACGAGGTATTCCTTCAAAGAAATACTTCCGATTGTCCAGAATATCATACCGGTGAATTTGTGATACAGGTCACGGAAGTACTAAAAATAATGAAGCGACTGAAGGCTTCCACGTCAGTACCTTTTGACGGAATCCCACAAATAGTGTACAAAAAGTGTGCTCAGTCTCTTTGTAAGCCTTTAGCCATAATTTTCAATGTTTCCTTGACTTACAGTGAAGTTCCTGAAATTTGGAAAGAGTCAATCATTACTGCTATTCCAAAAACTCCTAGACCAGAGTTGCTTTCTTCCTTTCGGCCGATAAGTATTATTCCGACCCCAATAAAAGTGATGGAAAGTATTGTCAGAGATAAGTTGCTGGCCTGTCTATCTAGAAGTAATTCGATTCCGTACGAACAGCATGGCTTCATGTCAGGCGCTTCCACCGCCACTCAGCTTTCTGACTGCTTATTTGATTGGAACCTTGCACTGAACAATGGAGATTCCGTTGATGTAATTTACTTCGATTTGTCCAAAGCTTTTGACAAGGTCAATCATCAAAAACTTTTGAGCAAACTGTACCAAAATGGAGTTCATTTGTTCCTTCTAAAGTGGATACGTTCTTATTTAAGTGGAAGGCATATGCGCGTTAAAGTTGGTAGCTCATTTTCAAAATGCTATGATTGCAAAAGTGGAGTGCCACAGGGAGGGGTACTGTCGCCTACACTTTTTCTTGCTTACACTTCTGACCTGCCCTCGAGGCTAGCCACAAACTCTTATGTTAAGGTGAAGATGTATGCTGACGACATAAAGATTTATGGTGTATACAACGGTGATAACAAAACATCTGTGCACCAAGCATTAACTCAGTCCATTGACAATATGCTGGAATGGGCTGATGCTTGGCAAATTCCGGTCAATCTGTCTAAAACAACAGTTTTCCACATTGGCAATGCCCCTCCATTGGGTTACAAAGTCAACGACTACGAGCTGCTTTCTGTGTCTGGTGTCCGCGATCTTGGCATTTTCACTGACCACGAATTGAAGTTTGAGAGGCATATCAATAATATAGTGCAAAAAGCATTCTCTATTATGCATTTGATTTGTAGAAACATAAAATGCAATGACAGCTCCGTACTGATTAGTTTATATAAGACTTATGTAATCCCTATATTGGAATACTGTTCGCAGGTTTGGAGTCCTTCTTTAAAAAGGCTTCAGATCAAAATTGAAAAGGTTCAGAAGTCTTTCACTAGAATTCTATTTTGCAGATGTGTATCAAGTTCGGGTGATATGAGGACGATCCCAAATTATCAAGAGAGACTTAAACTTTTTAACCTTAGAAGTCTTCTTTACAGACGCGTATTCAACGATTTAGTTTTTTGCTTCAAGGTCCTTAAAGGAGAGTCTCGACTTAGACCCTGTAAGTATTGGATCTTTTTGCCTACATTAGGTCATCGTAATAGCTACCGCTTCCATTATCCCACTATTAAAAGAAAAAATCGTGAAAAAGTGTTTAACTCTCTTTTTTACCGAGGTGCTCGTTGGTTACAAATGTTACCTCCAGGCTTTTTAGAGTTACCAAATACTAATGTTTTTCGAAAAAGGTTGAGGAAAGTAGACCTAATTTCAACATTACACCTCACTGATATCACCTAAGGGCAACATTGCGGTCCTTCCTTCTCCTTAGCCTCTAATTCATAGCTCTATCATGCCTTAGCTTTACACAAGTAAACATGTTGCTTTGGTGTATTTGTTTTCTCACGTGTTTGTTTCTAATTCATATTTCTATTTGTTTCTATTTTTGTACTCAAAATTTTCCGTTTTTCCCTTTTCTTTCCTGCCCACCTTTGCTGCTTTTATCTTTTTCTTCAATGGCAGTTTCTGCTTGCTCTCCTATCTAACTCTAGGATATCTCGCTTTCTTCCCTCTTCCTACACCACACGTTACGCAGGTGTTGATGGAGCGATGGAGTTGACGGACCTACTAAGTTGGTATCCGGAGCCGTCTTCGATTACGACTTGCAGTGTTTGGCGGGCCACTGCTCTTCTCCATCAATAGCTCCACAAATCAACCCCTCACTCCCCTATTTTTTCTTTGCCTTGTGACAAAATATTTCGCTTCTCCTTGTTTTTCTCTTTCCAGTAGTTCTTTCCCTTTCCTCCAATTAGCACGTAACGCTGTTCAGCTTTGGTTTGTTGAGGTTTCTCTTTTTTTACCATGTTGTGTTACTAATCACATTGTGTCCATGGATTTCTTGTATTCTAGAATTGTGTGCGCATTTATGTGCAAATAAATAAATAAATAAATGCGCATTTTTTTACTTTCGTCTCAATAAACGAGAAGAGTCTAACACGTTTGAAGGATGCCCTCAAGAATACAAAATCAACTATTTCGTTAGCGAGATATCATACAGCTGGTCATATAAAACAAAAATACGACTTCTAGACATAAGCACGGTTTTTCACCATTCCCTTTCTCACTTCGACTGGTTGAAAATAGGAGTAGACGAAGCCATTGCCATCACCACTGCGCCGTTGAACATCGGCATATAGAAGTATAGAAGTATATGAGGAAAGTAAGCTCAAATAGGTTGGAGCAACCTCAGCTCATTAGAACTAGTCGTGGTAAAACTTCTGAAGAATCAAATGCAGACAATTGGTCGTTCAGGGTGTATGTTAATAAGCATGATTCATCTACTGCCTGACATTCCGCTATTCTTCCCTCACCTCGCAAAATGTAGCAGTTAAAGTATCGGAGCGCAACCATTACATTGCATTTCTACTTAAAATTCGAAGGACAAGCAACGTCTCCATGTCTCCTTGTCTTCTGCCAAAGTGGTCCAATGGATCCTCCTCTGTCTCTGTCGAGGAAGACGGCTCCAGTCGGTTACGGCTCTCGTGCAGCGACTGTCAGTGGAGCACATTATATGACACAGGCCCATTTAGTTCTCAACGACTCGGACAAGGTGCCTTTTCCTAACCTCGAACGTCGACAATGTTCTGGACGCCTAAGGCCCTCACTCACTTCCGTTAATGCTGCCACTCTGAGAACTGTCCCCTCGATTCCTCGTTGTACGACGTGGATCACAAGAGAAAGGTGAAGTCGAACAGAATAGCACGGATCAACCCCCTTCATTTTCAACCGCAGCTTAAAAGCTTCCCGAGCCATTGACTTCCTCCTGCTCAGTTCCAGAACCAGTTCACTGCACATGTTTCTCCCACTTAGGTACACGTAGCTGGAGTAATGAGCATATTCGCTCCTTTGAGCGTAACTGGGACATCAGAAACTCGTCCGTTTTCGTAAGATTCAGCAGTATATTTCATCCTTCCACGCACACGGTTAGGGTCGGCCAGCATCCACTCTTCTTCAAGGCTCTTGCTGAAAACCTCGGGAAGCAGTAATCCCATGCTGGAACCCTCTTTACATTGACGACGTCGTTGTAGAATTCTGAGATCGTGCACAGCTTTTGAAGAACTCTGATGTAGAGAGTAGGAGCAAACTGAATGACCATGGCGTGATGGTCGCTTCGGCCCCGATAGGTTCTATTGCCTGCTCCCTGAGGAATATGAACGCAAAACACACCGACAGCTAGTACTCTCGCGATACTTTAAGAGCTTCGCAATGGGGAGGTTCCGATCCACCACGCAGAATCATCTTCAGGATCCTGCTAGCTCGTACGACTTGGAATGATTAACATACACGTAAGAGCTTTCTTAAGCATTCCGCCAGCAGGTGACTAGGATTTCCACCTGTGCTCATCTCTAGCGTCAAAAAGGCATAATGATAAGGATAAAAATAAAGCACAGCGTTTCTCAACCACTTTTGGGATCCTCCACGCATCTACTTCTACGGGATGTAATGGAGGCGATTGAATGCGTATTCGGTCATGCAATGAATTGCGGTGGCCACCGATGAATAAGTAGCTCTTTATCCTTCCCAGACAATTCTGATACCAATTCACCGAACCCGAAAGGATAGAAGGTTTGGATGGCCTGGACGGGAAATCCGAAAGAAGAATCTGGTATCGGGTGCACGCGACAGCCGTTTCCTCCAACTGCTCTACTCGCGCCCCTACGTTGTTGTTCTTGGAGTAGAAATACGTAGTTTTCGCCGTAAAATACCGGAGGAGAAAATGAGCCATAGCAGTTAAAAATCGGGAACTACTTCGCCCACAGTGTTGTACAGGCTAAAAATAAACGATTAATGTCGGCGTTTGTCCACCTATATTTGGGATGCATTACGCTTCTATGGTACGTTGGTGGCGCAATCTGAATGTGTATTTAACAAAAACAATGACTTGTGGCGGCTCTCAGAGGGAAAAGTTAATATTTTTCCCTTCCAAGTAACTCTGATGTCGACTGATGGGTCCCAACGTAATGGAAGGCTTAGCTGCCCTGTGGGGACACGAACAAAAGCCTCGATTGAGGCCTCAGGGCGCTTCGGCGACAACGAATGAAAACCAGTAATTAACAGTAGAACATTAACAAGGCTAAATTGTTCCTTTGTTATCTCCCAAACAGTGGTCCAGTGCCAGAGGTAAGCGCTGATAGGAGGCTGCAACTTGGGTATCATGCAGTCGAACAGTGCATCTGGTTTAATGGTGTAGTAGCAGTCCGGATACTGGGGAAAGATGGTTCCCGGCGCTAAAGCGTTATTCGTAACTAACCATCTTTGTGACAGCTTACAGCTTCTATAGCAGCCCCATCGGACTGGCCTCACTTTGTATTGAGAGCGTTTCTGTACTGGCGAAAACTTGTAGAAAGAAGAGATTGTAGAAGGATAACGTCCATACCCTTCCCATATACTAAGCTGCGAAGGTTCTTCATCATCGGATGCCTCCTCTTGCGCAGACATCAGTGGACTCGCAGTAGCTGCAACTTCTTCGGCCATTTCTGACGGTGCTGCAAAAAAGAAGCTCCGCTACACTAACCGAGGCAATGGCGTTGACAACGAAAGCGACCGAATATCTAGAAGAGGGTCTTTGCCATTGAAAGAAAATAACTACCTCGCCGCCTGAACTGGACCTTCATTTTACGCTTCCTGGAAAGACGGCCGCAGAGACGAGCTTCCTGTGTCTGGAATAATTGCGATTTCCTCCAGAAATTCTAGAAAACAAAGGAAGAGTAAACGGACATTGTAAAGTAGTCCCGGTGCTGAGCAGCTAATAAGCGTAGGTGAAGGTGTTATTGTTTCCGTCTTCTCAGTAATATGATTATCAGCGTGCTCTTGGAGGGCCTCCAGTGGTTCATTCTTGCAAACCAGGCACCTGTGATCCTGCGTGTGCCTCTTCTGCAAAGAGATATAAAACAAATGGGGTGAAAAATAAAGAGTGAAATTCAATGCTCTTATTGTTTGAGGTGCTTCTCCATGTAGCTCGCAAGGCCAAAAGAATGGGGAGATACGAAGCACCCGCATGCCTGGGAGACGGGATAAATATAAGGGTACGAATCGTGTGAATCGCCTAACCATGAATGCACATAAAAGAATTGCGGGACTGACTTCCACGCACACGCACCCCGGCCCGAGGATCTCGAAACCGATTACGAAACGCTTACAATGAAATGGTCGATGCAGCTTTTCTTGATCCTCGATCGCATTTGCGACGGTCCAGTGAATTCAGCTTCGCAATTCTGGCACGACACAACGGGAACTTGCTTGCTGCGACACGTGTGATCTTGGAACGCCGTAAAGGTCACGAAAGGACGACGGCATTCACACACAAATCTGCAACTTCCATTAATACAGATAGTCTACAAACGGTGAAAATGGGCGGTGATTCCACCCAAAAACCAGTAATTGATCGCAAGGAAACCCTTTACAAAAATAAGCAAAAAATATAAAAATCATCAGGAACTGAAATATATAGGTGTGAAACCCTATGTAATACATCAAATGTCCACCGGATACAATCTGGAGGAGGATGTGTCCAAGTACTATAAAATGAATGCAGTTTTTGGTTTTGTTGTGGAAATGGTAGGAAGCGACGCCTGAAAGACGCCTTCAATAGCCCTTTCTTTTCTGCTCAATCATCTTGTTCAACCATCTCCCGAATCATAGCGTATTTCAAGAATAGATTTCTTAGAAAGCGTCGAAAAACAGACAAAACAGGAAAGGGAATAAGGATCATATGAGTGCAATCGACTTCTTAATAAATTATTCTGAATGCTTAGAACGCATTTGTGGTACGCACGAAGCTCACGAAAATTCTGCACCGAATTGGAGTGAGAACTGTAATGCGTGAAAAGGTGAGCAAGGCAAAAGGCGACAATGGTGAAACTCCAGGATATAGCGATGTGTAAAAATATAAAAGGATAGAAACCCTGGTTCACTACGGTATGAAGTAAGAGAGTCAAAGTGGTCCAACTACGGATAGCACAACGTACCGCTCGAATACTTCCTTGTGCGACTTCCTGTGGCTGATGCGGTCCGCTCTTCGAACGAGTTTGTCGCCACACAGGAAGCAGGGTGCCATGTAGCATTCGGATATCAAATGCGACACGAGCTGGTTTGTCTGCATTTGGAAGTTGCAAAAAGTGCAGAGCTCAAAGTCGTGACCATCCTGCAAAACACAGAGCTAGAGCATGAGCCGTTTGCGGTTATCTAGTGCAGAGAAAACGCTGTACTCTTGATCAGCCAAAGAAGCTACTAGCTGAACTCCACTATTTCCCTTAGATGTCAATCCATATCGACGTCAATTTAGACCGAAAACCATCGCAGAGAACTTGTTCGACTTCCGATGAATCTTCGCTACAACAAGAAGACACTAGTATAGAGGTTGGTTTATCGCCATCGGACAACTATGCCATTTAACCGCTCCTCAATGAAGATATATAGGCTCGTAATAACGAGCGTCGGTCCAGCTGAATCGCTGCTGAAAGCTTTCCATCGAGAAATACGATAGTCTGGCTACCGCTGAATCTTGGGAAGACGATGTTCGTAAGAAACTGAAGCTTCTGCATAATGAAATCCCCAGTCTCATTCAACGGAATGAATATCCTCGAATACTTCAGTTACGTGTATGATGGTCTAAGTCCATGGCCAACGACCTAGTATCAGATATGTGCAGGAGGAAACCAGTAGCTTGGGAGCTTTCAACAAAGTGAGGGAGACGAAGCACGTCCAGCCCCGCCTTCACTAATCGTTCCATCGTTCTTCCAACACTGGCCTCCGACGTCCGCCTTGAAAACCATGACCTCCCCCCAACTGGAGTAAATCTAAGATCCTTCCGATAGCTGCTGTTAAAAGTTTCAGCAACTTTAAATAAGAAGGTGCTTCGAACCACTAGCGGAATCGTTTGTCCTCAAAGCAGATAAAAGTAAAAGCATCTCAAACGTAGCAAAACATCATACATCCCTGGATACGGCATTCAAATCCCCGAACGGAAAAAATGTCCTTCTCGAATTTCTATCGACTCCGTCGGTGAGACAGAGATTCTTGATAGATCTTGTACAAGTATTGGAATAAAAAAGAAAAAGGAGACTGAGACGACATAAAATATCCTTTACAGACCTCTTTAGAGTAGTCCACTGGATATGCATGGGCAGTGTGTATATGTTCCAGAAGGACCTCCGGCGTTTCTAGATTGTAACAAGGTGGATCGCAAAGGTAGCACAAATTCGGAATTTCCCTAAAAAACTTCTCATGCTTAGCATTTCAAATAAGTTATGCGATTAATTGAAAACAACCTACGTGTGATATTTATAATGAATCCTAAGACTATCGAGCGTTGATGTGACCAGGTTGCAGTATTCGCATAGCACAGGCTCCTAAAAAACTCAAAAAGTCGCTTGAACGAGTTATCTTGAAATGCAAAAAATTTTACATGAAAAGAACTGAATACCACCCGTCACCCCCTCCCCCCCCCAGTCCAAGATGCGTTTTCCTTCGAAATCTTTTTCGACATCTGAGGGTCAAGCCCCTGCGCCTCATGAATTGATGCCCACATTGTTATGCTACTGCGCAACTACGGATGGCTGCTGTAACCGCTGTCATCTGACGAGCAAATTCGCACTGCAATCTTCATGAAAACGAAGATTCATAGGATCAGTCATCTAAATATTGCGGTGTGCCTGACGAAGGCATAGCGCTTTTCCACCTACACCATTAAGGCCTATGTTATACTTCGGCGACGCGTCGCCAGCTGCGTGCCGGGAGCTCCACAGGGAGTGTTATACTTCTGTCGCCGACGTCATCCAAGGGTGGCAGAAAATGCGCTCCGATGGAGTATTTTGATTGGTCTCCGGGCTACTCGCCCCCGTGACGTCACAGTCGGCGCGCGAACGGCGTTTCGCACGACGTCTGGCGTCTCTCGCTGCCAACCGAATCTCTCACTCGCAGCCGGAGCCTCCATCTCTCCGTGCACTTGCGCATTTTCTACACCACGGAGCGGAATCCTCGTGGGTCCATGAGAATCCGTTTCACTTAGTGGCAGTAAGCCATCTCCGGAGTGAGTTAACTGGTGCCAGACGCGCCCAGGAATGGTGAAACACTGACTAGCCTTTTAACAGAAATCCACGAGTCCTCGGATTTGCAAAATATGCACTTGAACTACGGCGATGATCCCAACGATGCGCCAGACATTCTGCTTTGACGGTATCCCGTATTACCATACGGACACTGCTACGAGCATCTTAACCAGGGATAGGGGCTGGTCTATCATATTTGCCTTTAATAGGGAAGGCCTGTACGTGATGGTAGCTTTTGTATCAGACATCAGGCCCTTATTTTCTTTGCTTAACGCCAGAAATCGAGTCCTCGGCGTTTTCAGATATCCAGCGGGTTCTTTCAAAGCGTTTATGGATATGCCTGGATCATGGGAAACATATGGCACATGGCTATAGATGCAAATTGACTAGAAGGGGGGGGGGGGACAACATGTACTCAATGGTTATTTCTTCACTCCATTTAAGCTCTTTAGCTTTTCGACCAGCTGTCCTAGATTATCTACCAGGCTGTCCAATAATTTCTGTCCGAAAATTTTCAAAATTCTATAATTTTCCTTAGAAGTGTTATAATATCAGGCAAGTGTAAAAACCTTCTAGAAGATTCTCCAGAGTTCCACGCCAGGGGTATATAAGGCGTAGTCCCCGCGTCTAGCTACCAGTACAAGCTAAAATGGACCAAGGTCGAATTCGTACGTTCATGTACTACGAGTGGCTGCTGGGCAACGACACAGGCTCCGCGGTCGCCAACATCTGCAGAGCGTGCAAGGAGGATGCAGTGTCCCAACGCACAGTCAGGCGCTGGCTCAATCGTTTCGAGAGCGGCGACACGAGCCTCGAGGACAGGGGGCACAGCGGGAGGCCTTCTGGTGGGACGCCAAGGGCATGCTGTATTTCGAGCTGCTCCCGCAAGGCAGGACGGTCACCGCCTCCATCTACACCGATCAGCTCGAGAAACTAGCCGCCGCCATCCGAGAAAAGCGTCCCCGACGGGCCTCGGTCCACCTGCTGCACGACTACGCGCGCCCCCACGTGGCGAAGGAGACCCAGCAGAAGTTGGCGACGCTCGGCTGGGAGACGGTTGCCCATCCGCCGTATTCCCCGGACCTCCCCCCCTCCGACTACCACTTGTTCCGCCCGCTGAAGCACCATTTGGCCGGAGGAAAATTCACCAACTACGACAACCTCAAATCCGACAGCGCGGACTTCTTCGAGTCGCAGCCCCCGGAGTTCTGGGCGAAGGGCATCGGCGACCTGCCCAATCGATGGGCCACTGTTGTGGATAACTGTGGTGATTATATTGTTGAACAGACTTGCTTTTCAAGAAAGTTGAAAAAAAAATTAAAAATGGTGAAATTTTCGGACAAGAATTATTGGACAGCCTGGTACACTGACTGTGTATGTGTCGACTCTTCGACTCATGCTACTCCACTGTCGTGAAGACGGTAGGAAAAATCCTAGGAGCGTTGGCAGACCTATATTAAGAATATTATGAGGACATTCAGGTGTCTGGTTAGACCTCGAAGGTCCCAGAGAGGTGGAGAAAGAGCTTTCGTCCATCCTTAGACAGCTTTGGAGTGTAGTTCGAGAAGTTATCTGCTTGGAGCATTTGAGTCGTGCTCCTTCACTCCTCCTTAAAAATCTTTCCCTCCTATGGTTGCTCGCAAATATTTCAATGTGACCGCTTAAGCGTGTCAATGCAACCGGCCTTTGCGTGATGTGGTTGGCACCAGTCCCTGTAGCTTTCGTAAGCCGTCATCGTGCTTGGAGACTTCCTCATCGCGGCCGTGAACTCATGATTCACACGTGGACTAAGTATGGAGACATTCGCGCCCGCGTGCACTCTTTCGTCTGGAATCTCTCCTGCCGCGCTCGCAACCGCGGTCGCGGGGGCGAGTAGCCCCGCAACCATTTTGATTGTGGGTGGGTTCTTCGCTCCTGGTACTGCCATCATCCCCACCGGACATCGAATTACGATATCGATAGAGAAGTGCAAAAACGCCCGTCTTGCGGACACCAATAGTGCCATTTCAACTTTCAACGGTCTTTTATGGTTAGTCTCACAACCATTGCCTAATGCTGTGCGAAAATTCGTTCATCTTGCTGGAACACTGAGTGTTTGGGGACGGAGTGGGAGCCTAATCCTTACGTTGCCTTTGCCTTCTCTTTGTCACCTTTCTTCGTATTTCTGTCGTTCTCACCCGTTCTATTCGCGTTTTCTAGATCTCTTCGTTTACTTTCAAGCAAGTAACACAAAATAAAACTGTGAAGAAAACTGAAAACGTGAAGAGAATGGTGAAGAATTGTGAAAAACTGATATGGAGCAGTCAAAATATGAAAGTCGCCTTGAGACAGAAAAATACGAAACGGCGGTAGAGAAACTGATTCAAATAGTGGTGTTTCCTCGTTTTCTGAAATGATACTGCAAACCTCTACGAAGAGCTTTTTCGAAATACAATTTACATTAATTAGGAGACAAATTCTCCTGCGAGTTTCGAAAATTCCGCGTAAATTTAATTTCAAAGCAATTTGACGAAAAAGACCTTTGCCAAACTCAAAAAAAGAATTTTAACGAAAATGCTGGTAAATTCGTTAAATCGGTAAATCAGTAGTCGTTAAATTCCCAACACTGCCCCGTACTTTTATTAGTACACTGCGCTCCAATGCTAAAAATGGCCTACGATGCTCTCCTGCCGACGACCTTGTCGACGGCGCCGACGCCACCACATAATCTGTCGACAACGTCGCCGGCGGTACCGACGACGTCTGTGTATAGGCCTAATAGAATCTTCGACAACTTGCACTTCTAAAAGTCAAAAAGCCCGTTCACACCACCTGAGTGGTTCATTGTTGCATGCAGAGCAGCGGTGAACCACTCAGGCAAGGTGGACGAACTTCTTGCAGCACTGCAGTATTTTAAGGATAATAAGAACGCCGAAAAGCTGAGAAGCAACTAAATTAACATATCGCTAGGGAAATGACGGCGAGATGTTTTCCTCGTTTTCCCCAATATCTCAAAAGCTCACTTAATACAGGGGCAAACGAGAACAAGAAATCAGATGAAATCCTCAATCTAACCTTTGATTTCTCCGCCACAGCTTCGCCACTGCTACTAGTCGACGCAGTCGCCATATCAGTGTCCACTGAAACACTGCCTTCTTTGAAGTACGACGCAATTCTTTCTGAACTCAGAATTTCGATAATGGCTCACCGCTATCATCTTGGAATTCTCCGATGCCGAAAGAAGCGAAGGAGCCATCTTCTGCAGACATAACTAAATAATCTTCTCCGCTGTTCAGAGACAGAAACCTTGAGAAAAGATAAATTGAAAAAAAAGCTCACCTTCGTTGCACTCCAGACTTGACGTGCGAAAAAGTTCATCGATTTCGCTCATGAGATCGGCCTCAGCGGTGCACATCTTCCCGTTGTTAATCGCAGGATGCTCAATATCACTCTCTTCCGGACACCCACTGACTTCGGCACCCTGCATCTTAGCTACACTGGAATCAGCGTCCACGCAAGCTGGTGAGACCACTCTTCCGCTGTCCAAAATCTCAACAGACGAAGGACCATTGTGATCAAAGATTTGAACTGATCCAGGCGGACTGTCCAAGATCACAATTGGAGGGGATTCATCACGATTGCCTTGGTCCTCTTCACTTGAAGGAGCCAAGCCTGAGACCATAGGAGAGGATGACTTCACATGAGGTGACGCTGCAGCTGGCTAAAAAGAGAAGCGTGGATGCTGCTAGCTAGCATGGGCTATGCAAAATGTTATTTCATTGTTTAAGAGAAGGGCTCCGTACCCGGTCAACAAGGGAACGCTAGAAAGGGACAAACGCAAAAAGCCCAAAAAGTTGTGAACACAAACTGTTTTCGAAACCTTAGGGAAACAAGCGAGCACTACCACGAAGTAGTTTGGCTTCCGTTTCGCACGTGCCCTTAGAAGGAAACAACGTAGAAGCTGTACGGAATGCGCAGCTCACATTCTATGTTGGGACAATTGACCTGGCTCGAAGACCATCGAATACTAAGCACCATTCCTTACATGATTTTCAAAAAAGAGGAAAGCTAACACTTCACTTACATTAACCCTGGCGACGAGGGCTTCTTTCCGCTTCTCTTCCAGATTCACAGGAAGACACCCATCCGTTGTTAGTCCAACGGCGACATTTATCGCACGTGTGGTCGCACCAATGAAAGCAGGTTTCGTTTTACAGGTGTCTATAATAGATGCATTTTGGTCGTGTAACGACGCTTAACTGTGAGCATCTTTTGCTGACCTGAGCTTGGATCTGAGCTCTGCTCTACCCGGAGGAATACACCGTGTGACGCTGCCATATGTATTCGTAATCCCAAAATTGAACACAACGATGACGTGCACTCCCAACACTTTATTCGTGCATTAGGAACGCCGTTGCCTGGATATACGCAGAAGACCTGAAAAGCGGAACAGAATTTGCCTTTTTTGTGGGAATTCAAGAATGAACGGGCCTAATCACTTCATTATAAGTTGACCTTTTTGCATGTCTAGAACAGGAATTGTATCCTCATTTTCCTTCTTAGAACTCAAAACGTGTTCAAAACTTTGAAAAAAAAAACGATAAACACGGCTACGCAGGACTTCTAGGCTTGCTGCGGCCAGGATGAGCCTAGGAGTTATGGAACATATAACAACTGGATTCCCTCATAGCCCTGAACCCTCAATTAGGCTTACGTTATACTTCAGCAACGCTGTTGTCGGCGAAGTATAACAAAGATCTCAGGCCCGTGTTGAGGTTACAGAGGGCGATGATTGCTTAAGCCCTAGTTTATACTTGCGCCGCCACGCGGCGCGGCATCACAGTTGTCATAGATATCGATTTTAAGCGTCGCCCGTCGATATCTATTCCGATCATGGTGCCGCGCCGCTCAGCGGCGCAAGTATAAACTGGGGCTAAGAGGACCAAAAAATGCGGTAAAATTGGATTGCTGAGTGCTAGAGCGTAGCCACTTAGACCGACGGTCAGGAGAGCCAGTATGGTGAGTCTGTGTGGGTCTGCGCGTAAATCTCTGCTACATGAAAGCACAAACATCTGAATGTGGCAGTGAATCTGCCAGTGACAAACACAACAAAGCTTACCAACACACTGGTCACCTTTCATTTACAATGCCCTGCACTACGTCACTCGCTCCAGGAATATACATTAAGCCTTCTAAGACTTGAACGGGACTAATACATATCCACGGGTTCATAAAAGCTGCTAGCAACTCAAAGTAAGACAACATTGTATAGATTACAGAAAATGCTGATGGCCTAAATGGTATACGCTTTGAGCACTCTTACAGCGACCACAAGGCTTGATTCCTTCCACAACACGAGCGTGGTCTGGTTAAAAACCGGTCGCAAGCCACAATATCCCATTCAACAATTTAAAAAACGTGAAAATCACCAGTAGTCCATCCTCGAGATCAAACGGCGGCGATCCGCTTTGAGTGTTCTGTAGGTCAGCGCAGCAACGCGCCAGGTGTTCACTCATCGTCTGCTCACCCATACACAGACAATGACATCGTCGGCACATCAGAACCCTTAATGACAGCAGCAATGTGAAAATAAACAAACTGCAAGCACCAAATAGTAAATAAACAAATAAATGAATAAACGACAACTGACTTGGAAAAGAGTCCGTTAGGAGAAGGGTTCTGCTTCCCTGTTAGAGGCTTTCCTCCAACAAGCCGGCAATACCTGGAGAACCTTATCGCGATATCACCGGCCAGCTTTGCGTCAGTGCCCGCTTCTTCCTCGCCTACGACGTAATAGCACTCGCTTTCAGAACCGTTGTAGCGACTTGAGGATTCAGCCTAAGACATGTGTTTAGAACTTGTCTCAAATTTGATTCCCAACAAGAACCAGCCTTGCTTACCGTCTCGTCCTTCGACTCATCCGCGGAATAGAAAAAGCTGTTTATTTTTAGTAGACCAGCAGTATCGAAGGAACTTCCCTAAAAATGCTGAACATTTTCAAACTGTCAGATCCGCGGAAAGCCATAGCGCATCCATTCATCATCGCTCAACTTTTCCTGACGAATCAACTAACAGATGTTTTAAAACTAACAGGATGCTGCACAGACTAACCACGAAAAAAGCGGGTCAGTCTTGGTTCGAAGCACTTTCAAATCGCTAAAATAGATAACGACACTACTAGACCACAATGAAGCGATGACGAGCATGGCTTTCATTGCTGAATTGGCAACCTTATTGCAATTTCGCAGTTTTTACACAGTCGTTGACTGACATGTAACTCTCAGCTTCAACACTTTCCTTACGCATGTGGTGGACTACGAGGTGTCGAGTGTGAGTTCAATGCCAGTTTAAAGGCAGAGCCGAACATTCTATGTGGATGTCTAGCCGTCTGCCTTTCCACGAAACCGAAGATCACGACTACTCGTATAGCACTACCTTTCACCTAACTCTTGGCCACTGTCGGTTCCCCCTTGCGTCTAGCAATACAGTGGACTTGGATCATATGCCTCCTCAAGAAGTCGGAACTTCGTAATTTTATGATTGAGCAGACAATAACGCCTTCATGTTCACCCTTAAATTGTGGACTGGCACCTTCATACGCTCATCGTGATTACTGCTGCTGATTTATGCACTTATGAACTTTAATTGCATTAAAGATCTTGTTGTGGACTATGGCATATGCTATACTTTGCCGACACGACGGCGACACTGTCGACGACAGCCCTAGGCGCGTGCTACGTAGCGTGTAGCAGCACTCTAACGACAGCTTGTCGTAGCGCGCAGCGCTGCGACCGGTTGTCGTTGGCGGTAGCTCTCTGGCTGCCTCGTCATACCGGGACTCCCGCGCTGTCGGCGACGTGTCGCCGCGTCGCCGAAGTATAACATATGCTTATTGTCAAAAAATTGTTGTCAGACACAAAATGTCGTCCAGAGCGGATGGTCATAATTGAACACCTATGGTGAACATGCATCTGACACCTTGTAGTGCAGTACGTGATAAAAGAGCGTTTCGAAGGCGTTAACTATCAAACAAAGAGAGGTAAAATGCAAAACGCAACTTTCTACGGAGACCAAATGTCTGCTCGCTTTCCGTGACGCTAAATAATCCCACTCAACATAACTCCTCGAAGACATTTGATCCAACACAGCTTTCACCACCCGCAGGTTTTTGCTGCGGTATTCAATTCGAAGGTCGGGCTATGCATGAGGTCAATCAGTTAGAAGTAGTTCGGAACTTCTGCTCAAACGGAAATGGTCACACGGGTAGTGATCGTGTAGCCAACCAGGACACAACCCACGAAGCCCCGGACGAAAACACCAGCTCCGAAACAGCCGCTGTTCGATGAGTCATTCAAGACCATATGAATTACCGGAGTTCTTACCAAGATGTTTCTGATCTTTGCGGAGTTTTCGTCGTTGGCAATGCTTTCAGTCTCAATCTCGTCCTGTTCTTTTTTGTAAGCAGGACCAGCTCTTCGTTTTCGCCCTCGTCGATTTGCCTTCTTCTTCAGCGTAACGCACTCCCAGGGATCGACATTAGACTGAAGCAGGCTTGCTCACAAAAATGTAGAAGATATCCAAGTAAATACTCGGACAGAAATAAAATAAATGGATACCGTGGTCAGTCTAGAAGTGAAGATTACAGAAGACACTCCACCGAACGCAACTCCTCCGTCGCTTGATAATGAAATTGCTCCACAGCTAGATACTCCTCTCTGAAAGCAGTACTTTTAGATACCCCTAAAAAGAGGAACACCCTAAAAAACAGAAAATCGGGGCAAAACATACAGAAATAAACGTGCACGCGTATGCTAGATATATAGCAAGATAACACGCTCTTGTTCCGAGGTGCGACAGAAGATGGTCTCTGAAATGGGAAGCTCCAGTGCGGACAAGCAGATAAATGAACTCTCACGAAGTAGTTTGCAGGTTACCTAAAAAGTGCATCTTGCGTGAACTGCATTGAACATTCAGGACAACTCTTTCTCCGGCATTCCGCATGCGAGGCGAAGTGAGACTCCAGGGTAGCTACGCTGTCGAACTCACTCAGACCACACTGTGGGCAGACGACTTCCAAATCTGAACAAAGTAGGATCTATGCTGTTGTCAAAGTCACCACTCGCAGATATCCATTTGAATGTGTACCTTTAGCGATCGGCGTTGTCGTCGGAATTCGAACGCGAACTTTCGGTGACAACTCTACTTCGGAGTAGATAACAACAGGAACGACTTTTTCAGAGTTATGCAGCATCTACAAGAAGAGGAGTGTACAAGATATGAGAACACGTTTTTCCATACATCTCTCCATTAACCCGAACAATCATAAAAATCTTGTATTCCCTCGTTTTCCCTCTATAAAACAATAAAGTGCTGATTTTGTTTCCACCATGATATCTAAAAGATGAACAAACAATGCAGTGAGCTCGAATCAATCGCAATATCTGGGGCCGGACTCATCAACGACTTGCAGAAATTTAACCGAGAAAATACAGATGAAATCCCTCATAGCGCAGCGAAATGTTTCACCACATCGCTTGGTAAGCCGCGCTGTCACATGCTGCTTCAACCTGATTTCGTGAAGACAATTTGAGTGCGTATTTGGCCCATACAATGACTTTTTGTGGTCAGTCGATGGAAAAGCCAGCGTTTTTCATTTCCCAAGCATGTGTGTTGTCAATTCGTCGACCCGCGTAGGTCACACTGTATTGAATGTTGTAAAATTCTTACTTCATTTAACTACTGAAAAGCTGCAGCCCGTTTTGAGGAAGAATGGACCTTTCAAAGGACTAGGTCCCGAATCCGCACAATGATTTTGAACATTGTATCACGATATTTAGTTGATGGGAAGCATAAGAGCCAGAGATACGCAGATCTGCACCCAACGAAAACAGTGGTATTTGAACATGAACTATTGCTCTAAGGTGAATTTAGAACCTGGGTACATTAGTTACATCTCTAAAAAACCTGCAAGGAAACACGTACAAAAAAGAAGGAAAAAGGAAAAAATAGTATCATCAATTTTATAAGGACAGGTAGATATGAGTTCCTCCATAATCGGTTATTGGTTAGCAAGTCTGTGACCCTGACTTCTCCTGTTGATGAAACAACGATAATATGACCCAAGATGGAGAAGATGGAGATGAGCGACCAACGGAGGAGTAAACCGCGGCTCTCCGTCATTATAAAAAAATTAGAAATATTTGAGACAAAAGGTCATATGAGAGAAGAATATTTCCCTTTCCTTCCCCTCGCAATAAGTAGAATTTACGACAGCTCAAGAGGTATCAAAACAAACATTTTCGGGCAAACCTATGTATTGTCCAGCTTCATATCTTGCTCACTCGAAAATCTTTGGTTCTAATCTTCATCAGCTCCTTGGATATAAAAATAATTCAAAGTCATACATGGAATTGGATGATCTCATTCCAGTGAGCGATAGACGATTCTCCGATATAAGCAGATGAGATTTGAATTTGCGATCCGCAGTCTGTACATGCTATCAACAAGGTCGCAAACCTCATGCGTAGCTGAAAATAGGATATTATCTGAACACTTCAGATAGTGAGCTGCGAAGACAAAGAATGCCTACCTCTATGTCACCGGATGAAGTTATGCGTTGAACTATGCCTGCAGCAAAGCCTTCACAGCCATCGTGTGATTTGAGGGCTTCCAGTGATAAAAAGGCAATTCCACAAAATTGGCAAGCGTAAAGATGGGCGCAGGGATGATGCTCTAATAGATGTCCCTGCGAGAAGAATACCATTATCAATGTGCTGCGTCTTTATATGTGCTATGGACAAGGTACATCGCCAGTGACTATAGTGTTTTACACATTACGTAATTAGATAACGTAGAAGTTAAAATAACCCGCTCTGCATAAGACTGCCTGCCCATAAGACTGCATTCTTAAAATGAAAAGACGTTATATGACAGCCGTCTGACAGAAGTCTAGCGCTCGAACGAGCAAATCTTTAGCACAAGAGTAGGTGGCAGAAAAATAACCTACATTAGAGTCTTAACCAACCCAACTACTCGAGTCTCGCGAGAATTCGAGCCTAGATTGGTCGCGTTTATTTCCAGGCGAATTTTAGACAATGGAGCTCCTTGAGGCTACCCGATTGACTAGAGCTAGAGCCACTACAAATTACTTTGCAAAACACTAGTAACCCAACTCCCGACACACATCCTAAATCATGGGGTTACTTTCCTCCTTCCTAATGACATCCAGAGTATTCATACATTTTCTTTGAAACAAAAATATAAGGCACGACTACCGATACCTCCTGCTGATGAAAAACCCTTAGGCTCGCTGTGGTAACAGTAAAGCCACCAACTACGGAAGAAAGATACGTCTCTGGACTTACGGCTTTCATACACTGCGAGGGTCTCGCTAAAAGCATAACCCGTGAGCTAGAGTACCTGATAATGAACGGCGTTCGTAATCTTCTCCGACGACACAGGACAAAGTGGACATAGAATCTTACGCGACTCAAGCATCTCAAATCTGAAAGAAGTCTGGCTATACAGAACCTAGGATAAATATTACAAACGATCCTAAAAGTACAGCAAAAAAAAAGCAATTTTGATTACTGTGAATTAGGGTGTGTTCCTAGTAGGCCATGTCAGCGACTACCAGCCGAACAAATCATAAATATCGATTTTCGCCAAATCGCTAGCATTGATCTATTGACCCGCATGCCTTCAACGCGAGACCAAACGCAGCCGTCGCAGACCGTGACCGCCATAGTAAGCGAAGGGAGCGAAAGACTGAATCGCTCATGAAAAGCGTACGAATCGATTAGTGCTGACGGATCTATTGGCTAAAATCAGTACGTATTCTTTGTCCGGACGACTAGCCGCTCCTGTCACTCCCGTCGCGGGTTATGAACAGGCCCTTAGCGATCAGTGGACATTTTGACGCTTCACTGACGCCTCGCAGCGCAGAATGCAAGGCTAGAGTAGAGTAATATTCCTAGCTGGCAAGGGCTCAACAACACAGAATATGACTACAGTAATCAACATCCACCAAATTACGTGCACCTTTGTGAGGGGGGGGGGGGGAAGGAAGCGCATTGGGCACATGCAGGCAAAGCACCCATCACTGCTTCATTCTAAGCACAAAATTCCTATCCACATCTGCCGAACTTTCCTCCTCATAGTGGTCTGTGGGCTCCAGAACTGCCGGGTAAGATGAAACTCGCCGATAAACTTAAACCAGGAAAAAAGTTAGTACTAGTTTTCCATTGCAATTCCGAAGATAAAGCGAACACGCGTTAAAATGCAATGGTGAAAACCACAAACCTTGAAATATCCTCTTTGGAGCGGAGATCTTTGAAAATATGTTCGCTGGGAGGCATCACACAAGCCTGCGACGCGATGGCCTTCTCCTGGTCTAAAATTTACTTTGTGGCTAGGTGCGAAGAGCAGTTAACACAA
Organism: Heligmosomoides polygyrus polygyrus; assembly: GCA_947396885.1. Lineage (NCBI taxonomy): Eukaryota > Metazoa > Nematoda > Chromadorea > Rhabditida > Heligmosomidae > Heligmosomoides > Heligmosomoides polygyrus. The sequence goes on along the minus strand of OX377203.1, from coordinate 27,618,190 downwards.
CAACAAAAAAACAGAAACTCTGCTTTTCTAGGAAATCGAATAGAAAGAATGATGAGATTAGCGTTGCTTGTAGCGCACTTCTCACCAATTTTTTGAGACATTAATTGGATGCTCGCTTTTCTCTAGAATTAGATGAAGAATAAAGGATAAAGCACGGCGTTACTCGATCCCTTTTGAGATGCGCCACGCATTCTATTTCTATGGTATGTCGTGGAGGCGACTTGAATGCATTGTCATTGTATTTGTTCATACTATGACTTGCGGTGGCCACCCGATGCCGAGTTAGCGCTTTCTTCTTTCCAGACAACTCTGGTACCAACTCATCGACCCTGGAGGGATGGAAGACTTGGTTGGCTTGGACGGGAAATCAGCGCCAAGAACCTGTCCTCGGGTAGGCGACAGCCGGCACTTCCTCTGCGCGCCCGGCATCAGGAGAGGAAAAAAATTGTTGATCATTCTCAATATGGGGTGCGCCATGCACTCCACCTTTACGGAACATCGCTGAGGTAATCTGAATGCGTAAAACTCATAGAAAATAATTTGCGGTGGCCGTACGATTGACCAATCAGTGCTTATTCTACCCAGGAAAATTGTCATCATTTCTCCGATGAAAGGCAGTATTGCAGTGGGCGATAGCCGAATCAACAAACTCCGTTCGCGGCAGTTTTGCGCCTCCTCAGACTACGCTACCGCTACTACTAGATACCGACTTCGACCAAACATGCTGAGCAATGTTAAAAAGTTCTATTTTTCTCCATTTATACACTCAAGTGTGTACCATAAAAATACCATTAGTAAATATTCTTTGAAGGCAAAATACTCAAACAGAGAGGTAGTAACCGCAATTCCCTGGACGAAGCAACTAAAGGAGTGGCACAAGTAAGCGGCACGCAGAAGCTTTGAGGCAACGTATACAGAAATTCATCCAGCATAAAGGTGAAATGACGACCGCTAATAGTCCTCACATATGCATTTACGGTTAGTCTTACGCTACAGTAACGGTAGGGCAGTGGCGCGCATCCGGAATGGTGAGATTCTTAATTCGTGTTCCACCCAAGTGATCAAGGCTTCACCTCTGCACGGTCGACCAGGTGGTATTAGGCCCTCTAGAAACGGTAACACGCTAATTCGACAACCGACAGGACGGCGCAGCTTACTGTATTGGGGAAGTACGCATTCAAATTGCCCCCACGATGATCCGTTGACGTGGATGTGGGGGGAGTTTAGTCAGTCCGTTTACAGGGTGCTCCAAGCATTCTATTAAGGGATTGACTAGAGTCGCTCTTTATCTTTTATTAGCTTACACATGCTTTAACAACCTGACGCAAGTCAACTGGTGTTGTGTGACAAGGAGTATACGAAACCTTATCTATCGTTATGCGGTTATATAACATGGAGGGAGTAGAAGGAAACACAACAGAAAACAAACATTGATCTCACCTGGATTTAGCTCACCAGAATCGCTAACGAAGAGCGGCATGTCGTCTTCCACTGAAACATTTTTTTTTTGTTGTTGTTGCAACAAATGAAGCACGACTACCGAGGTGCACTAATAACTCGGAAGTTTTTACCCGGTTTCGCAAGTAAGAAGTCATGATTATCCATTATATTAGAAAAAGATCTCCAATAGGCAAGTCAACATAACTGCAGCATAGGGAGCATCGAAAATGCCCTTAACCTTTGACTGAATCTCCGTACAATCTCTAGCCATCAATTACTGCGAAATTCTCTGCTTCATTTGAAGCGGAGGAATCAAGAAATTTTGATTTATCAATTTAGAGAGCCTCAGCCGTTCAACTGTCTATCAAAATACCGATTTAAATGATGAAGTGAATACCAGCACCATAAACCTGGGCAATAGAGGACTGCATTCTTTTTTTGCGTTAGACCCCGCTAAACATCTAATTCGAACAAATAATGATTTTATTTAATAGTATCTAGAGGCTTAACATTCTTGCAGCACTGACGAGAAATAAATATCACAATTCTGACCAATCGATCATATATTCACAACCATTCGTTCCTAAACTTCTTGGCTGTAACATAGGTGCGAGGACTGGGCCAACCTACCAATAGACAACCATTTAAACCGAAAGTTACTGTGGCTACCAAACTTTTAGGTGCTCTCTGAAGTTCTATGCCTCGCTGTGTAATGACCAATCCTATCCAAATGAAATTGCTCATCAAAATAAAGGCTCAAAAAAGCCAATCAGAAACGTTCCGCATTCGTCTACAGTACACCTTCACGCGACCGGCATTTACTCCATCAATCAATTAACAGTGCATGAGCAAGATCGAGTCATGGCACAGTCTTCAGATAGTAAAAAAATGCCCGTTTTCTCACACTTGATGGTAAGCTTAAAAATTCTGGTGTAATTAGACAGTGTAAGGTCGACGGCCGGCAACTGCACCATCTTCGCTTCGCTGACGACATCGTGCTCATAACCCCGAGCATCAGTCAGGCGGAACGAATGCTGGCCGACTTCGATCGTGTATGTGGAAGCGTTGGACTGCAGCTGAATCTTACGAAGACGATGTTCATGAAGAACGGATGGGTTTCTGATGCCCCATTCTCGCTCAACGGAACGAACATCTCCGAATGCTCCAGCTATGTGTATCTGGGTCGCGAAGTCAACATGACCAACGACCTAGCACCAGAGCTGAGCAGAAGGAAACGAGCGGCTTGGGGAGCTTTCAAGAGCGTTGAAGAAGTCGTGAAGAAAACGAAGAACGTCCGACTCCGTGCCCACCTATTCGACTCCACTGTTCTTCCTGCCCTAACATACGCCTCAGAGACCTGGGCTATACGAAAGCAGGATGAACACGCGATCAGCGTCGCGCAGCGTGGAATCGAGAGGACGATGCTCGGAGTGACACGACTCACGCAAGTGAGAGAAGGTCTCCGGAGTTCCGAGCTTCGCCGACGTTCGAAGATCAGAGACGCTGTCGCATGGGCCAAGTCGTCGAAAATTAGGTGGGCCGGCCACGTAATGCGATTCGCAGACACCCGCTGGACGAGAGCCGTCACAGATTGGATTCCGCGGGATGTCAAAAGAACACCAGGACGCCCACCAACGCGTTGGTCGGACTTCTTCGTGAAAGCCCTGAACGACCGATATGACGCTCTTCGTGTCCCTCGAGCGAGGAGGATCCATTGGACCACTCTGGCACGCGACAGGGACGAATGGAGACGCTGCTGGCGCCCGCTCGAGCAAGTCGATGATCAACGGGACGACAGGTGATACAGGTGAATTAGACAGTAATGAATTCTAGAAAAGATCGTAAACACTAAGACAGTGGTTACACTTCGATATGCACTACAAAGAATATGAAGACATTCTAAACTCAAATAGCAGGAAAAAAGAAAGCAAATAAATAGATAGGAAAAGGGTACCTCCACTGGTCGCCAAATTCGCTCTATGCTCCGCTCGTGCTCGATCTCTAGCCGCGTTTTCATATTTTAATCGCTTCCTCCAATGTAATCGATTATACTGAAATCAGTAGCGAACAGTAAAACTATCAAACAAGCATAAGAAAGCAAAAAGTTACCAGGATACGAGCAGCTTGAAGGTAGCGCTCGACTGAGGTAGCTGTTCTGAGAAACGACTGCCGATTAGTCAGCTCTTTCTTGACCTCTTCACTAAAACATTTCTCTATATGGACTGAAGAAAAAGAAAAAATGTTGAGCGCTCCATTAGTTCTTTTCATTCTCGCACCAGTAATACTGGTTCAGTAGCAACAAGTATACGCGATAATCCATGTCTATGTGTGAACTTTAGAGCACAAGAGCGACGTATGGGTACGTAAAAAGCGGGTGAGGTGCGCATTAGGTAGTAGACGAAAACACCCTGGTCAATCGAAGCACTGTCCAGAATCCGATCCAAGAACAAATATCTCAGCTAAACTGTGGTCGTAGTTCACTAGGAGATACAGGATACCAGATGGCGTTAATCGATCCCAGTCTGAGAGCCCATGGGTATCGTGGAGGTTTTTGAATGTTAATTTGACTTATGCATTGGTTTTCGGTGGTCAGCCGATGGACAACTTGGCGTTTTATTCATTGCGGGCAACTCTGGGATCAATTCCTACAAATCATGGTCATTCTACTTTATGTCGGTGACTTTTGCTACTCCCTTTATTTGTAGCTGTGATCTCCTCCCACTACTATGAAGGGTAGAACTGCTGATGCTCCCGACTATTCAAGGGCCTTAACAAATGTGGAAGGGTCAGCTAAAGCATTATAATACGGACGGGCAACCCAAACAACGCAATGCGACATAGTCCTACAATTTCTTAAGTGGAACAGAACAGTATCCTAGGTCTCGACTCTGTTGCCTTCTCCTGTTCAGTAACGGATTTCCTCACCTACTTGCGCTCCCTAGATATTTTCTTTTCTCTTCTTGCGTATGTTTCGTTTTCAAGCACTTCTTTATCTTATAAATAAAAGCAGTGTTCGAACGAGCAAGTCCTCCGTGTACCCCCTTCAGCCAGAGTACACTGTCGCATCTCTAAATCTATTAATAGCATTTACCAGAGCCGTATCATCACTTCTTGTTGGGCTTTATTATCCCATACAAGTCTGTTTGTTTAGTTTATTTAACTATGTCCGTAAAATGTAAAATGTTGGCGCATCAGTGCTTCGAAGCTGCTTCACACACCTACAATACTGTAGTGAGGGTACTGACCAAGTGGTGTGGATAAGAGCATTTATTTGCCATTAACCAGAACTGCCATCAAGAATGGAAACCCTTCGCTAAACTCTTTTGTGAGTACTTTTTGGCGACATATGTCGTTTTCATCGAAACCTCAGTGCTTACTCTTGAAACCTTTCTTGAGTCCCTTCTTTTTTGGTATTGCTATTAGGCTGTCCGGAAAGTTCTCAGCATTTTGAGAGCTTCACTTTGCACTACCAACACTTTCTCAAGTCTTATAGGATTTAGTCGAAATAAGCACCGTTCGAATCAGCACACTTTTGCCAACGCGCCACCCGTCGACTCATTCCATCAGCGAAAAAATTAGGTGGTTGAGATTCGAAATCCACGAAAGCCGTTTTAGCTTGTTCCCAATTGGTGAAGGTTTTGCCGGTGAGAAAGTTCAGAAAATGTCTGAAAAGGTGGTAGCCGGTTGTCTGGTGAATATAGCGGATAAGGCAGAACTTCAACCCTGAATTCGTCAACATGCGAAATTTTCGAAAAAGCGATTTGTGAAACGTGTGGGCGGGCATTGTCGTATAAAAGAATCGAAACGCTTCTGTTGACCAATGCTGGCTGAAGTTGACGCCATTTTCGGTGAATTCCGTCGTTCGTCCTTACAGTAGGAATCTGCTGTGATCGTTTCGCTTGGTGCCAGAAAGTTGTAGTGGGTCACACCAGTCGCCGACCACCACACAGTGACCATTACCTTTCTGGTGGAGGTTCGCCTTTGGAAAATGTCTAGGAGTTCGTCGGCGTCTAACACTTTCCAGAACGTTTCATGTTATCATACAGAATCCACTTTTCATCACAAGTGATGATTCGATCCAAAATTGGGTCAGTGCGTAAAAGTAGAGGACAAATCTCGAAACGTTACAACTTTTGCCGCTCACTCAGCTTGTGCGGCACCTACTTTTCGCGCTTTTTCACTTTCCCAAGGCGTTTCAAAGCATACACAACAGCAGTTTCACTGACGTCGAGCTCTTCCGTGATCTTGCGAAATGTTTGGAATGGTTCAGCTACCACCAACTCCTTCAACTCGTCGTCCAGGATTGCTCTAGGCCGACCGCTACGGATCTTTGATGCTGAAATCTTCGGTCCGAAATTTACTGAACCACTGGCGCACAGTTTCTTCAACACTACTAGGACCAGCACTTGATTGATTTGTCGAGCTGTCTCGGCTGCGGATTGTCCCAATTTGAAGTCAAAATAAAATATCGTTCGGAATTGCTCCCTCGACATAATTGAATAAGCCCTTCAAGAACAGAAGTATAAAACAACGTTGAAACATAAATTGTTTAGTCAGGTAGAGCGAAAAATTCTGTAATGTGGCATTAATGCGTAATGCAAGTTGAATTTTTACTTAATAATAGACGAATGATAAATAGTAACACAGAACGCTGAGAACTTTCCAGACAACCTAATATAGCACATGTTTCCACGCGCTACCTTTGGTACATTTTTGATGCGTAAACAGGTAATAAAAAAGGACAGAAGGTCAGCGTTGCCGAACCCTTTGCAGGATACACCGGCCTTTTATTTCTACAGTGCGAGTTGACTGCGCGTATTACGACTAAACATTCAATTAGTCTTTTAGGAACAACCCTAGTTTTTTGATTTACTAGATAGTTCCTAAATGTTAGTTCAACTTATCAAGGAGTAGTGTACCATACACCACAACCAATAAGAACTCACAAGGACCGTTTGATGCTCTCATCAGTGTTCGAGCGCATAAACTCTATGTATCCACCGCGTAGACCTTTCAGTGCAGCAAGGGCAAGTGCTTCCCGTACCAGCGAGGAGGGTCCAGCTTGTGACGCTGACACAGGCATCTAAAAGTTAACACAAATCAAGAAATGCACATAGCTTCAAACCTCAAAGGAATATCGGTGTTCGAAGCAATTACAACGCCTCTATAAAAATTACTACACTACCCTCCCTATATTAATTTAGCATGTAAATTTATTTACTTATATTATATTTTCTACATGGAGAACCATTCAAAAAACGCAAAGAAAACACCTCAGAGCCAATGCAGGAGAAAAGAGCGCGGGCCTAAGAAGATCAACTAGTAAGCGGCATCCTGGAAATATCGGTCAAAAAGCTTTCACAATGCGGGCATGTGTAATTAGTGTGCCACATTAAATCTTTTTCAAAATATGTCGACTAGGGGCAATCTGCCACGAGAAGAACGAATATCACCGTTATATAAAGTCTGAATTCCACAAGGCCTTGCGAAATAGCAGCGCAGTATGTATGTATGTACGTACGTACGTATGTATGTATGTATGTATGTATTTGTTGAAAAGCGGAATACAGAAGGGAAGACCTCAAAAATGGGCGAAAGCACGAATACGAAACACGAAAACGGAAACAACTCAAAAGTCATTAAATTTCTCATAAAGAGGAAAATAAATAAATATCCATAGTGACAGGGATAACTACTAGGTTGTAAACAAAGTTCTGTCAGTTTTCGCGCGCTCATGATGTAAAAGCGTGCTAAAGTTTAATCCCTGATCAACCACTCAAAGTTTTGTAATCGTTAGAAAGCAGAGCACCTGCTCTTTCCAAACAATATGTTCCTGGAGAATCGCTAACATCATTAAGATAGTACTACACCTTTTTTCCAACCACACGTACTACTTCTCTTCGCGCATCTAAACTTTAATGCTTGTAATGTGGTCGAAAACTGAAGGAGGTAAACGCAAATGTAGCAGCCGAAAGAGGAAGGGACGATGAGAAGGAAAAATTTCTCGCTGTTACATTTGAGCGGTTATTGGAGGATCAGGGTGGTTAGAAAACAAATAAGGGCTTGACAGAGCCGCATTAGTTGAGCGTAGCTGTAGAATAAAGCAAATGTGAACGACGAACAGCGGTCATTCAGTTAAATGTCTAAAGATGTAGACGTGAAACAAAACGTAACTGCTAGCCATTTCATGGAACATAAAACTGTATAAAATTGGGTGTTGGGTGCTAGGCGACCTCGTCGCGGCAGTCGACACGCACAAACAGTGGGGTTCCATTTTCGAAAATGAATCGTTCGGAAGTACTTCTTTACTAATTTGCAGTTCTATACCAAGAAATGACATTATAGGTTGGGTACAACCGTTCTGATTAGTGCCTTCCTATTTGAGCCTCTAGGGATCTTTTGAATCCTGTTTTGCACAACTGGGAGTCATCCAAAGTGGTTTGGAGATTCGCAGCTTGACTGATTTGTTGATTCGATTCTAAATCAACTCAAATAACTGCCTGTCAGTACGCTAAAGCATATAGAGGATGTATGTTCAACTGAAGGCGTTACGTTTGGAGCCTATGAATGGTTGAATTCTTCTTGCATGACAACCCTGCTGCACAGCCTTAATGGATCGTCATGTAAAAGTTGAATGAACACCAGATCCAAGATCGTCGTCATGCTATATATTCAACAAACCTTCCCCTAACCGAACGTTTTTTCATCGAAAATCCAAATGCTTTCTTTGGAGAAATAATGCTTTTGAAACAACACGCTATCAAATTCGCCTCTGGTGATTTCAATTGCTATAAATCATCCAATTTGTAAGAAAATGCTATCCCTTAATATGCGTCAGACCGGTGCTGTTTCATGCACTTTGTACCTGTGTGTCACTGATGTTGAACATTTATACATCAGGGATGTGCGGCAATTTTATCGAGAAAAGCGGAACACGGAATACGGAGCGGAAGAGCTCAAAAATGGACGGAAACCGGAGTACGAAACACGGAAACGGAGGTGACCAAAACTCATTACTTCATTTAATTTTTCATAAATATATATTAGGATAAAAAAGGATAAAGGACGGCGTTACTCAATCCCTCCTGGGATGCGCCAGCGCATTCTACTTCTACTTCATCCTTCCCAGACAAGTCTGGCACCAATTCACCGACCCAGGAGGGATGGAAGGCTTGGTTGGCCTGGGCGGGAAACCCGAACCAGGAACCTGGTATCGGGTGCACGCGACAGTCGCGCCTCCTCCGATAGCGCTAAACGCGCCCAAAATATATTATATATATTGTAGGGAAATATATATTATAGCCGAAATATATATTATATATCCATAATGACAGTAATAACTAAGTAGCCGTAACGAATTTAGGAAGCGGGCAAGACAGCATGCGACTCTTTCCCAGCAACATACAACAATAAAAAATCCTTGTATTCGTAATGTTACTAAGACGAGTTTCAAATGACTAGTGTAACAAATCGAAGGCTATGCAAAATCTTCCTGTAAATAGGAATAAAGCAGCTTAAACACAATGAACCTAGCTCACGAGTAAGATGTCAGAGATTTGACACTTAACAGTCTTATTCAATGTCTCAGATCTATCCTACAATAATTGGTACGGGCAGCGCTAATATTACAGTTGCATTCAGAATCCGACAACACGACACCCCCTCTTTGAGTTCGCATTGGTACCATGTTATCATTTGGCAGTAGCTGAAGCTGTGGGGCAAAGTCGAAGAAAGGGGTAGAGAGTAAACACATCACATGCCCTCCTCCGACTAGGATAGATCCAATGCCCCTATAGAATGCAATGCTGGAAACCTAAGGGTGCTTGCAGAACTCTTATCTAGAATGAGTGTTCTAGGCCACATCTAAGACTATTAGGGAAAAGATAAGCATGCTCTGGACAAGAAATTTGATTCTTGATTCAAACACTCGTGAAACCATTGTGGCCTTGTACTATTCGGTAGTATTAGGTTTGCGCATAAGTTCTCGCACATTTGGGGCATGAAATATTTATCAGGTTTCGGGACGTCCTATGCCCCTCCAGTTGCGTCAACCCACTGTGCACGCCGGTGATAATTACGCCGGTGATAATTAGAGTAGAGTATCCACTCCTCATCCCCGGTGACAAGGTTGTCCAGCCATCCGTGGGTACGTCTGAGGGTAAGGAGAGACAGAGCGACATCGGCTCTGCGATCCATATCATGATGTGTCAAGTCGTGAGGTACCCACCGACCCAATTTTTGCACCTTGCCAGTCAACTTCAATCCCCGAACGACAGTTGAGTGACTAACATCAAGAGTGCTTGATAGTTCGCGAGTGGTTTGGTATGGGTCCGCTTCAACTCTACTTCGGAGGTCATCCAATTCCAGTGACATCGGGCGCCCTTCTCGTTCATTATCTTCAACGGAGAATTCATCAACTGCAAGCTTCCAGAACCACTGGTACACAGTACTTCGAACAGGAGCACGCTCGCTGTATAACATCCTTCAAGCGACGATACGATTCGTTGGCATTGAGACCAAATTGATGCAGGAATAACATGACGTGCCGAATATGCGTCTCAGTTGGGATGAGCCACAATAGCTGACGTAAACAACGCAGAAGTCAATGTTGGGAACAGTTTAGTAGCCCTTTCCTTTCTCTATCGATCGATCATTTACGTGTTGATACATGTGAGAAATTTGGCGGGAAAATGCGATTTCAATTCAGGAGGGATCAAATGTCCGAGAACTTATGCACCAACCTAATACATCGTCTCAACAAAAGAAAAAAAGAATCCAAATTGATTACTGTTTCGACATAAGGATGCACTGGTTTGAAAGCAACACAATCGAAAAAGGATGCATAGTTATTCTCTTTCTTCAGCCTGTCCTTTACGTCCAAGAGGTGAATGAAGGCACTGCAAAACAATCAATGAGTGGTGAGTCAGCATTTCCCTTTCGTCTTCCGGCCCAAAAGAGAGCGAAACACGGAAGGGAAGGATTAAGATGGCCGAAAACCAGAATTTGGAACAGGGAAAGGGAAATCCCGCACATCCCTGGCGATCAGGGAATTTGCGGAATCTCCGTTTCCGTGTTCCCCTTTCTTTTGGGACAGAAGACGGAACGGAAATGGTGACTCATCTTATATTGTTTGTTTTGCACTGTCTTCATTTAGCTCTTCATAAACGAAAAGCTAAGGAGGAAATTAACTGCTGTAGTCGTCCAGGGTAGAACAGCTTTATTGCGAAGAACAGCAGACAGGAAGCACGAAGAACAAATACGGAACAAAGATAGGTGGCGAAACGAACCTTTTGGAAAAAGAAAAATGTGTAATTTTATTCACTACGCTTTGAATTTTCTTTATTATTCTTGGTATCGATGTCGAGGCAGCGTGGAGCACGGCGAACACGCGACGAACGTCGAGGTTGAACGGCTGGCGGGAGCGTCGAACTTGTTGTCACGGGGTTGTAGGTCCTGCTTCATTGGTGGTGCTGGAATCGTCGGAGCTCAGTAGCGTTGGTTCATCAGCGACAGCGGCATCGTCGAAGTGGAACAGAGACAGGTCGAAGACTTCCAGAAATGTATTTTCTCTCGGCGTGCTGTTTCGAGGTTTCAGCTGATGGATATGTCGAGTCTAGAAGAGTCTTTTAGAGCGGACTAGATAAGTGGTGTTTCCAGTGCGTCGAACGATCGTAGCCGGAGTCCAAGTGCTTTTCGACGTCCGATAGTTCTTTGCATACACTTTGTCGTCAGCGCCTGCGAGTTCCGTGGTGTCTGTTGAACTATATTTCCATCCTCCTGTCCCGAGGCCCGGTGTTGTCATCATCATGAGGCATCATCACATCAAGTACGGTGCGAAGACGACGTCCAATGAAGTTCTCGGCAGGAGATAGATGATTCGGCCCGGACAGGCAGGAGCGGTAGGCCATTAGAAACGTTTGAAGAGCATCAGGTGTCGGTTCCTCCCCTTTCAACTTGGCCAGGGTTCTTTTGAAGGTGTCCACAAAGCGTTTTGCTTGTCCATTGCTTTGTGGATGAAAAGGCGGAATGTGGATATGTGCGATTCCACGGGAGCGGCAGAATTCCGTGAAGGTTGCGGAGGTAAATTGTGTGCCGTTGTCCGTGACGAGCTTGGTCGGATTACCAAACCGTGCGAAAAGTGTCTTCATTGCGGCTATTGTAGCTGTTGTCGTAATGGTGTTCATCGGGATGACTTCCGGCCATTTTGAGTAGGCGTCCACAATGATTAAATAGAAGGTTCCCTCGAGCGGTCCAGCGAAATCTGCTTCTTAACGGGATCCTTGGAGACGGATGCACAGGTGCTGCAGGCTCTGATGAAGCCCTCGATGTCCTCATCCAACGTAGGCCAATATTCGTAACTTCGTGCCAGCATTTTCATCCTTGTTTGTCCTGGGTGGGCCTTATGCAGCGAATTGAGTACACGACGCTGGAGAGACTTCGGGATCACCAGACGATTGGCTGCAAGCAAACAATCGTCGACTGTGGACAGTGAGTCTCGGCGGTTGTAGAAGTGTCAGAAGGGTGAATCGCGAGTGACTTTAGGCCAGTTTCCTGTTTGAGTGTTTTTAATCACTTGCGACAGCAGGTGGTCTGAGGCAGCAGCGTAACGGATCTCCTTGAAGGAGAGAGGAAGATTGCGGCAGCTGTCCATGATTTCGGCTGCGATATCAACCTCAACCTCAGCAATAACGCGATCTTCAGGTTTCGACGTTCGTGTAAGAATGAGTCGGGATAAGGCATCAGCTTGTCCGAAGTCGTTCGTGTTTACGTACTCGATGGAGAAGTTGAAGTTCAGCAGGATTTTGGCCCATCGTTGAAGTTGGTTGGCACTGTAAAGAGGGATACCCTTCTTGCTTCCGAAAAGCGCAAGAAGAGGTTTGTGGTGCGTTTTCAACGTGAAATGACGCCCATGGGCGAATCGATGGAACTTCTGCACGGCAAAAATCAAGGCCAGTCCTTCCTTCTCGATCTGACCTTAATTTCTTTCAGCAGGCGTCAAAGCATGACTTACGTGGTAGACGGCTTTTCTCGATCGGAAAGCGATGTGTCAGGACTGCTCCGATTCCGTTGTTGGAGGCATCTGCGGCGACGATGATTGGCAGACTGGGATCGAAGTGGGTCAGGAGGAAATCTGAGTTCAGTGTCGCTTTTATTCGGTCAAAGGAAGATTGGCATTCCGTTGTCCACCTGATGCGGCATTCTTCCTAGTCAGTGCGTCTAACGGAGCTCGAATGTCGTGCAGGTCTTTGACGAATGTTCCGTAGAAGATGACTAATCCGAGGAAAGCACGTAGCTGGCTGATGTCTTTTGGAGGAGGCATCTTGCATATTGCCTCCGTTTCGGTGGTATCAGGACGGCGTCCTTCAGCGTCGATGACGAAGCCAAGGTAGGTGATCTCAGTCTGTAAGAAGGCGCATTTTTTCAGATGAACACGGAATCCATAGTCGTGGATCCTTCGAAATAGCGCTTCAAGGCGTGGATTATGTTCCTCAATGGTCTTGCCGGTGACAATAAGATCGTCGAGATAGGCGGCAACTCCTTCCATTCCGGAAGTAAAAACGTAGTTGTTGAAAGATGCTTGGAGCCGGGTTGATCCCAAAAGGTAAGCGATTGAAACGGCTGAATCCTCGATGGGTATTAATTGTCAGCAGCGGCTAGGAGACTTCGTCCACTTCCAACTGGAGGTAGGCTTCAGCAAGGTCGATTTGCGAGAAGAATCGACCTCCGTTCAGTCTCGTAAATATGTCATCAGGCGTTGGCGTTTGGTGCTGGTCGAGCGCATAAACGGACTGAACCGTTCTTCTTCTGGACGACGACGACAGGAGCGGCCCATTCAGAATGGTCAACGGGCGACATTACGTTGATGGTGACCAGTCGATCGACCTCCTGTGAAATGCGAGGTATGGCAGTGTACGGCACCGGTTGTACCTTGCGGAACACAGGTTTCACATCATATTTGAGTTTCAGTGACGCCTTTGATTTTGTACAGTATCCCAGTCCTGGTGCGAATACTGGAGCAAATTTGGTTTTCATCCTTACCATGAGTGACGATCGCAGTGTTCGGAGCGTAAAAACTGAGACAGTATTGCAGGTACCTTCCAAGGTTACGGTACAGCGGCTGATGTTGGGTGATTCAATCGAGGCCTAGCAGCGACATGGTATCTGCGACGTGGCAGCTTCTATTTCCACGTCGACCATCGATGACAAAACTTATTTAAAATGACCACGTACCCGAATTTCCTTTTTGTTGGCCAACTTCAGCGTCAGGTATGGCGGCTGCAGCTTCGGGCGTCCGATTGTGATTCAATCTCTCTCGGCACCGATATCGAGTCGCATCCGAACGGTAGAGCCATTGATTGTCACGTTTCGGTAAATGCGAGTGACTGTTGACACGGCAGAGGTGGTGGAGGCAGCAACAACGACGTTGTTGGCAAGTCGGTGGTTCGTCCTGGTCCTTTTCTGCTTCCTTTTGTTGAAATTCTTGCAAAAGCCTTTCTTTTGCCCGACGAGTGAGCATGCGTTACACTTTTTGTTGACGAATTCCCAGTCTTTGGCCCAGTGCGATCCTCCACATTGGTAACAAGGTGAAGGCGGGTCCCGCTGCCGCTTTTACGTAGTAGTAGCCACGGCGTTGACGACAGGCACATGTGAAGATGTGCTTCCGAGTAGCTTAGCGTTGTGTCGGATGTCCACGAATTGTTGAACCTCAGCACTCAGTTCCTTGAGAGTAGTCTGCGGCTGCTCCTCCATTTTTCGTAGAGCGCGGGTACGAATGTCGGCGTATTCAGGAGCGGAGAGGCCACATATCCACACAAGACAATCTGTTCGCCGGTGACTGCGTTAAATTTGGCCAATTCGTGACGTTGGTTGACCATTCCAGTGTAGTCGCGTAGAGATTCGCCGTTGCACTGTGTCCGAACAGCTCCTTGAGTGTCTTTACCGTCTCCTCCATCGATATATCAGAAGGCTTCGACGGCAGGATATGGTTGGTGAATTGGTTGGGTTGGAGGCGGCATCCAGCTTCGACACGATTAGACGAGCTTTCGCTGCATCGCACAGAGTGGAGCCATCCTTCGCGATCATGTCGTCGGAGCGGCTGAACCACACGTTGAAGGTGCATCCATTTTCTGGGTCGTAGCTGAACTGAGGCAGTCGAGACGAGATCGAATTCGTGACGAAGTCTGTTGTCGTTGCTGGTGCGGCGGTTGAGGTCGTTCCCATCGACGAAAGAAGGCGATCCATTCGGTCCCTTACAGCGTTGAGAGTCTTCTCCTGCAGACGGAACTGGGCTTCCAGGATCGAGCGTAGTTGTTCGGCGTCCATTCTTCAGTCCTTGATCGTCACTTGTTGTAATCGTCCAGGGTAGAACAGCTTTATTGCGAAGAACAGCAGACAGGAAGCACGAAGAACAAATACAGAACAATCGGGGGCTATTTATAGACAACTCAGGGTCCAGTTATTACGTGGCTGTGACGTGGATATTACATAGACAATACATTGACATGATATACACGTTAGGGCTATGACGTAGATTCCGTGACGTTATAGATAAGGGTCGATATGCTATTACTGCTCAATGCCTACAACACTAACTATGCGTCCCATTTCTGTGATTGTGCTGCTTTGAGGCCGGTGGTGCATCCTCACAGCGTGATAACTAAATTGGATTCTTTTTTCTTTCCCTGAAGCGATGTTTTACCGAACAATATAAAGCCACAAAGTTTCGTAAGTGACTGAATCAAGAATCAAATTCCTTATCCGGAGCACGCTTACCTTTGTCCCTCCTAGTCTTAGGTCTGGCCTGCAACACGAATTCTATGTAAATCAGAATTCTATAAGCACTCTTAGATTACTAGCACTGCTTTTTATAGGGGACATTTTATCCTAGTCGGAGGGCATGCTTTCCCCCTCCACCCCCCCCCCCCCCTGTCGTGACGCGGGCCGTCGTCCCCCGTCGAAACATCGGCGGAGACGGGGAAAGCCGCCCGACGCTCCGGCTAGGTACTCGGATCTGCCGCTCGCTAAGGTTGCTCAGACCACGCGATATAACTGCCAATAAGCCCTTTGCGGATCCATTATGCCGCCATGTTAAGGCATGATCCTGATCCAATACCTCTCCATGATACACCTTCGTTATCCCCTTCATTCGAGGCGTATCCCGACCTCTAGCGGTCCCCTGGTTTTTACTGGCTCACACTCTTTAACACATTCAACAGTCACAGGATCGACAGACCACATAGATTGATAAACAATTATTAAATATATAAGTTTATGCGTCATAAACCAGAGGACGCCCGAAGCAACGATGGCTAGATACGTTGCATGTGAGCTTGAAGATAGCTGGTGTGCACCCTGATCAAGCATTTGATCAGGAGAATTGACGTCACCACACCAGAATAGCGGACCCCGCTGTCAAGCAGAACACACACTAATGGAAATGATGAAGATGATGAACTGAGATTATGCAAGACTAATTACTATCGATACAATACACAACAGCTAATAAGAGAGCCTGCGAGTTAAGGGAAGACCGCACCCAAACCATCAGGGGAAAGCAAAGCCAATAACCCGCCGGCCATGGCCGGCCCTGCCTCTGTGACATGTGCAAAGACAGAGGCGACAACGCCGGTCAGAGCACCGGCGTTACCTGTCGGTCGAGGGAGGCAATCGTTAGTCCCGACTCGGATGCGGACTGACGATGCCGACAGTGCCTGTGGTGCCAATTAGCGTCGACTCGCACCGTGCCACCCTCCGCTCCGCGATGATCTCCAAGGCAGCCCTCGCCGCCGTGCGATGGTAGCCGAGCACGGGAGCCTGCATATCGACCGCGACCCCACTGAGGCCGAACTTCAAGATCGACCAGATTTACAGTTACAGCGGATAACTTATTTATAGGGTTTACAAAGGCAGCGTTAAGAGTCGTACTGGTGCGAGTCCTACACATTTTCATGTCAGAATTTCGAGCTCTATCTGATGGGCTGTATAAGAGCGCTTAAAAATTCCTCTGTAGAGATATTTTGACCAAGGCTTCCAGCTAAAGGCTTCACGAACAATTAGGCACGAATTTCGTAGACTTTATAGTGAAATTTTTATGGTCTACCTTAGGGGCTGTACAATAATGCTTAAAAATTTTCCATTAGAGACATTTTGGTGAAAGCCTCCGAATAAAGACTGCACGAACAATGCAAGAAATCTTCCCCAGGGCATAGATTTGGAGGCGAAATGATTACTGATGCTTAAAACAACGGTGCCTCCTCAGAAGGTTTTCTTCATTCATGAAGGATGCAACTTTATTCTACTGGCATGTCACTGGAAGAACAATTTGATATGTTGTGTGATAAAATTCAATTACCATGAATTTTTACTCCTACCTATTTAATGTTAGTTTCGAGAAATATCGTGCTGAGTATCACAAAGGTTCATAAAGATGTCGAGGATCTTAGAAAAACCTGAGAAATACTATGAAAAAACCAGAACAGGACTCTCCTAAGAAGGGTCTCTACTAAATGGATTGTTCGTGCAGCCTTTATCTGGTGCCAAAGGCTTCACGAACAAAATTGTTCGTAAAGCCTTTGGCTCGAAGCCTGCATCAAAATATTTCTATAGAGGAATTCTTAAGTGTTCTTGTACAGCCCATCAGATAGAGCTCGAAATTTTGACATGAAAGTGTGTGGGACCCGCACCAGTACGACTTTTTGCACTGCCTCTGTAAACCCTTCAAATAAGTTATCCGCTGTAACTGTAAATCTGGTCGATCTTGATGTTCGGCCTCAGTGGGGTCGCGGTCGATCTACAGGCTCCCGTGCTCGGCTAGGTCACCATCGCACGGCGGCGAGGGCTGTCTTGGAGATCGTCGCGAAGCGGCGGGTGGCATTGTGCGAGTCGACGCTAATTGGCACCACAGGCACTGTCGGCATCGTTAGTGCGCATCCGAGTCGGGACTAACGACTATCACCCGTCGGTCGACGAGGACGGAAGAGAGGTCGGAGGTCGGCGATGATCACCACGACGATCGACGGATGATACAAGGCGACAACAGCACTCCTTGGTCTAAGGTGGATAGTCCTTGACGACTCCGGGCTAAGACGAGGCCCCCATGACGGCGATGGACGAACGGCGGACGCTGGAGACCAAGGGGACATCGGGAGCAGTGCCCGGGCACGACCGCTCAGCGGGAGCGGCGTGCCAACGACTGACTGGCCGACCGGCAAGAGCGCCCCGCGGCACGCTTCCCCTACGTCTCTAACCGGCTCTAGAAGCTTCCGTGCGCAGGCGGCACGTCGATACCGACTTCGACGTGTTGATCGACACGGCTTACCTGTTGACCTCCGCGACTACCGTTCGGTCGTACGGAGGTCACGACGCCTTTCTTTGAGGCTGTCTTAGAGATTCAGCTACTGCCAAGTGATTCTATGTAGGGTACCCATGGAACTCAGATTGGGGGTCGTGTCTAAGGGTGCTGAACGCAAATGTAACCATAGTACTGCCACTCCCAATTAGGATAGATCTGGGACATTCAAAGAGAACGGTTCAGAGTTAGGAATGGCGAGATCTACGGCATCTTACTCGTCAGCTGGGTTCATTGTGTTTAAAATACTTTCTCACCATGTACAGAAAGAATTTGCACCCACTTCGATAATGAGTTTTGAGTCATTTACGTTTCCGTGTTTCGTATTCCGGTTTCCGTCCATTTTTGAGCTCTTCCGCTCCATATTGTGTTCCGTTTCTCTCGAAAAAAATTCCGCACATCACTGCTGGTGGTGAGTTACCACATCCGTCCCGTCTTCCGGCCAGGGTCAAGCGTGGGGATCGATTTTTGCCGAAAATTTACGACCCCCCTCAAATTTTTTAATTTTTTTAAATGCGATTTTTGTACCCTTTAATAGGCCCTTCCTTCCAGGTGCAGCATCGACTGTGTCAGATTAGTTCAAGAAAGAGTGCTAATAACTGTTTCATTTAGTAATTTGTTAGAAAAAAAGCTGATAAACGTTTTGTGTATGTAGTCATTTGATAATAAAATTTTGTTTGTTTACAGCTCAAAATAAAACACTTTTGAGAGCAGCTTTCGAATTAATCACAACGAGTTCAACTTTTCAGGCTTTTAGAGCATCTTAGGGACACGACAGTTTTTTGCGTGAACGAGCTACATCTATGGTACCTCCTAAAATTACAGCCTATAAAATTTGAAGTGTCAATTACTAAGGAAAATTAAGTGCTTTCCCTACAGATTTTTGGAAGCGCTCTTCGAAGCGATGACGAAATGGCAACCGGAGGATGGGCTTGCCACGGAACTTTTCCTCTTCTGCCGGAAACGGCATCAGAAAGTGAATTTGTACCCTATAAAATTTTAAGCCACAGTTTGACACACGGTAATAAAACCTGTTTTTCTGAAACGATTCTCTGTATGAACAGACGCTCCGATTTGTCTCATTTGCCGAAAGTTTTCGACACCGTTAATATCATGGAAGCCGCGATTTTTACAACCTGCTTTTTAAAGTCCATACTTCCTATAGTTTTAAATTTTTTCTGTGAATTTTTCAGAGGCGTCGCACAAACTCCGGAATATGGTAGGTTACGTGGAGCCATTGCGTTCTCCGATATCATCGATCGCCACTGAAGATGGTCTTCTCACGGAAAAATTAAAATTTTAATTCATGAATATTACACAGTAAAAAGCTCAGCTTCTTCGCAGCGATCTCCGATATGATTAGGGCGGATAGTATTCAAATTTTTCGTTTTTCAAGAGAAATTAATTAATTTTCTCCTGAAAAAGATTATGCACACAGTTGCAATCTTGCCAGAAAAAGTTTCAAGACTTGTTCAATGTTCGGTGTGAAAATCATGGTTTTCTGAAATAGATTGGATCGAGCCCTGGTGTATATGGCGCCGATGTCATAGGAGAAACGAAATTCGACGTTCACAAAAATGACTATAACTCGGTAAGTTTTTCAAAATTCGAAAAAGCCAATGCGTTTTTAGAAACTAGAAGAAGGTGATTTCATAAAGTATAAAAATAGGTTTTCAAAAGGTAGGTCTTCATACGGGGCGGGAGTCTTCGATTTTTGATTGAAACAAATTGAAGTGATTTTGTATAAATAATCGTAAGTCGGTAAAATTGTGAATTTTAAAAAAGCTAATAGCTTTTTGCAAACTAGAGAAAAAGCGCTTTTGAACCATATGGGAATTAGTTTTTAACAGGGACGTCTTCATACGGCGCGGTGGGGTTCGATTTCTGGTCGACTGTTGCAGAAATACGTGCCAGAAATCGAACACCCCGCCCCTGCCCCTTGTGAAGAAGACCTTTTTTGAAAACTGGATTCTATATGGTTAAAAAGCATCTTTTCTCTATTTTCCAAAAAGCTATTGGGATTTTTGAATTTCAAAAAATGAACGAAGCAATGATCAATTTTGTGAAAAACTGCTCGTAGACTCTGATCGGTTCTGCTACGACGACATTGGAGTGATCTCGCGAAATTGATCATAACTCAGTAAGTTTTTCGAACCTTAAAAAAGCCAATAGCTTTTTATAAACTAGATAATAAACGCTCTTCAATGGTTGTAAAATATGTTTTCAACAGGGAGGTCTTCAAAGGGGGCGGTGGGGGTTCGATTTCTGGTCGATTTTTGCCAAGATTCATACACCCCGGTGCAAAATTAAAGGTTCACCTCTGATTTGCCCATTAGTACCCGAAGAACCCCTTGCCGAGGCCCAATGATGTTCCCATCGTATTCCTCACTATCGAAAACCTTTATGGAAAATTTATAAGCAGCATATCTTATCAGTGCCGGTTCCTACGAACTTTTATTGAAGAAGCACCGAATAGAGGTTGGTGCAAAACATAGGTTCACTTGAGGAAATTTCCACGCTCACCATTTTCCTGCACAAAATACGGTATGAATATATGTCAATAATGCAACGAAAAGCATCACTGCTATCTATCGGTACGATGGCAAAGAATCCCAAGCTTTCTACATGAGCAAGCTCAAGTCAATGCTCTTCATGCGGCGGCCTCTCAAACAGGAAGATCGCAGCTCAACTAGTGAGGTTGTTGAACTGCATCAATCGCTGTCTGAGGGATACGGAAGCCAACAAGCAAAAATCGAAAGCTGGCCGTCCAAGGAAGCTGTCTGCAAGAGATGAGAGCCGCCTGCTCCGGAGAGCTTCCAACAGCAACCTGTCCGCGGAGGACCTCCGATGTCATCTAGACCTCGCTGCATCGAAATGGACAGTACTACGAAGTTTGAATAGCAGTACACAAATTGTTCTTCGAGCAATGAAGCGTGCCCCTCGTTAGTTGGATTGCCACAAGGCCGCAAAGCCCAACTTCGCTCGTGCGACGTGAGCACGAATTGGAAGAAGATGAAGGTTAGACTGCATCTAGCATGAAATACAAGCAGAAGTGCGTTTTCAATTTTAGGTGGTATTCTCCGACGAAAAGAAGTGGGACCTTGATGGTCCCGTTGGATACAGACACTACTGGAGAGATCTGAGGAAAGAGAACTGAGTATTCTGCAGGCGCAGCTTCGGTGGTGGAAGCCTCATGGTTTGGGCTGCGTTGTTCGTACAGGAACTTGTTGTTTTGGAGTTCGTCTTATGTAGACGAAAATCAGTGAAATTGCTCGGAGATCACCTGCCATATTTCAGAAGATTTCGTAGGCACAACCTTATTTTCCAACAAGATATGCATCCATACATGTATCACAGTCAACTACAGATTGGCTAACTCCAACAAAATTCAACTTTTGGAGTGGCCTAGTTGTTCTCCAGGTCACAACCCGATAGAGAACTTGTCGGGCATTCTCTTACACAAAGTGCAAAGTGTATAACAATGGAACTACTTACACTGCGGTTTCCTATCTGAAGAACGCCATACTTGATGCAGGGTAGTTCCACACAAAATTGATCATAACTCGGCTCTTTTTTTTGAAATTCAAAAATCCCTATAGCTTTTTGAACCCATATAGAAATCAGTTTTCAAAAAAGGGGTCTTCATAAGGGGCGGGGAGTTCGATTTTTGACACGTATTTCTGCAACAGTCGACCAGAAATCGAACCCCACCGCCCCGTATGAAGACGTCCCTGTTAAAAACTAATTCCCATCAAAAGCGCTTTTTCTCTAGTTTGCAAAAAGCTATTAGCTTTTTTAAAATTCAAAATTTTACCGACTTACGATTGTTTATACAAAATCACACATCACAATTTTTTGAATCAAAAATCGAAGATCTCCGCCCGTATGAAGACCTACTTTTTGAAACCTATTTTTATACTTTATGAAATCACCTTCTTCTAGTTTCTAAAAAGGCATTGGCTTTTCAAGTTTTGAAAAACTTACCGACTTATAGTCATTTTTGTGAACGTCGAATTTCGTTGCTCCTATGACATCGGCGCCATATCCACCAGGGGTCGATCCAATCTATCCGTTTCAGAAAACCATGATTTTCACACCGAACATTGAACAAGTCTTGAAACTTTTTGTGGCAAGATTTCAACTGTGTGCGTTATCTGTTTCAGGTAAAAATTAATTAATTTTTCTTAAAAAACCAAAAATTTAAATACTATCCGCCCTAATCATATCCGAGATCGCTGCGAAGAAGCTGAGCTTTTTAGTGTGTAATATTCATGAATTAAAATTCAATGAAGCACAATTTCACTCTCGCGTGTTCTTTCCTTCAGAAGACAGAAGAATTTTACGCAAGAAGGCCCATCCTCAGTGGCGATGGATGATATCGGAGAACGCAATGGCTCCACGTAACCTACCATATTCCGGAGTTTGTTCGACGCCTCTGAAGCATTCACAGAGCTTTTAAAATTACAAGTTTGGATTCTAGGCTTTAAAAAGCAGGTTGTAAAAATAGCGGCTTCCATGTAATTAAAGGTGTCGAAAATTTTCGGCAAATGATACAAATCGGAGCGTCTGTTCATACAGGGGATCGCTTTATAAAGACAGGTTTTATTACCGTGTGTCAAACTGTGGCTTAAAATTTTACAGGGTACAAATTCACTTTCTGATGCCGTTTCCTGCAGAAGAGAGAAAATTAGTTCCGTGACCAGTCCATCCTCCGGTTGCCATTGCGTCATCGCTTCGAAGAGCGCTTCCAAAAATCTTGGAGGGAAAGCACTTAATTTTCCTTAGTAATTGACACTTCAAATTCTATAGACTGTAATTTAGGATGCAGATGTCGCTCGCTGAAGCAAAAAACTGTCGTGTCCATGACTTCCTGAAAAAAATTAAAACCTCTCATTGACTCCAACTCTGCCGGCTAAAATCTTTATTTTTAACAAGTAATGCAATCGTTATTTAAAACTTTTTTAATATTAATTTTTACAACTTCGGGGGAAGGAGAGGCTCCACGCCTTTGTAGACATTCCTGGAAAAAAACTTATTAACAATAAAAAAATCGCCTAAAAACCTGAAAAATAAGAGAGAATCCTCTGACAAAACCGGAAGAGTACGACCCCCCCCCCCCCCCTCCAATCGAGGCCATAGTACGACCCTCCCCCCCCCCCCCCGCTTCGATTCCCGAACCTCAAGCTTGACCCTGCTGCCGGCCCGGAAAAAGCGGAACACGGAGCGGAGCGGAAACATTACAAATGGCTGTAGACCGGAATCCAGATAAAGGAAACAGAAATTCCTCACATCAATGGTATGCATGTACATATAGGTACGAAAATAGGCCACAAAATGTGTGAAGGCCACACGGTGAGTGCGAGGCTAAAATCGCAACTAAAAAAATTAGCTGGATCGAAAGATAGATGAGGGAATGCCGATGTTATGTGCGAATGATGAGGTTCAAATAATCTGAAGACGGCGGGATGTGTATTTATCGTACGATGTCGAGCATTGATAAATGCACATTCCATCGTTTCCCTCTCAAAACATTCTGTGCGTTAGGCCTTTGTTATAACACCGCTCACACCGGATGAGCGGTGGTATGATAAAGGCCTTAGAGCCTCGAAAAATTCTGTGAATCAATGCCGAAACCGATCTGTACTAACAAACCCTAATTTAGCACTCCTGCGTCTCACCAGTGAGATCGAACACCTTAACAAATTCAAGGAGTGGGATACCTTTTTGGGTTGGTGTCATATGTCATTCGAAAGAGAATGTCTTGTTCTATAAGAATATGTGTCGCGTTTGTTGATTTCTATTGAATATCAACAAAATGCCAAAAAGAGAAAAATCGTCTTCACCAACAACTCCTTCTCCTTCTTCAGTTGTTGACATTCGACAGAAATCAGCGTGAGCCAACAAACGCGACACAATTTCTTACTGAGCAAGACATCCTCTTCCAAACGACATATAGCAACAAGCAAAAAGTTCAACCACAGAACCGGAGTTTTGGTAAAAATTCGGACGGGAAAGTCGGAATTCACAATTTGATGGCCTAAAAATCAATAAAGGACAAGTGAGAAAATATGACCAACACATATTCTTGTAGTACAGAACATTGTATTCCAAATGCTATAAAAAAAACTGCGCAGAAAACTACAAACCTAAGCGGAGAGAACAAGTGCGCAAATGGCTACTTTTTCACTTTTTCACTTCACCGACCTAAAAATTGACGAAATTCATGATGAAAAAAGAAATGCAATACATGTTCTGATAGAGCAAATCATTCTCTTTCGAAAGCTATGCAGCGCTATGCAAGAGACCGCTGGCGAAATCTGCAGTGAATCGTTAAAAAAACGGCGGGGACTTGTGGGACAACGTAATATTTTACATACTCGAGTTTCACCATTGAGAGACAACGATAGTTAAAGGCTGTTGAAGTGCATATATAGGGGATACTACCTAACTACAGTAATGTTTGCAGCAACTATTATTAAGATGTTGTCATCGATTATTTATTTAGTTCTCTGCTATAGTCTACAGGCTTTTAGCTTTAGCTCGGCTATTGTTGGTTATTGATTGTTGGTGTATTGCATCCGCGTCTTCTTAGAAGATTGCAGTTTCGTTGGGCGACGATTGCAGGTAGACGAGTGACCCTGCAATAGGATAAAGAGACGCTCTTGTCCAAGGTGGTGTTTAGTAAATGCCTCTACGTGCGAAGAGAACTTGTAAATCTGTTGGTCAAAAGACTACAGTTGCTACGCCACTTATTGATAGACACCATCGCGATTATACGTTAAGGTACGTCGACTGCTTTAGGAAGAAGTTTGTACAAGACAGAACAAGCACAAAACAGATAAATGCTTAGGAGCTAAAACAGCTACACTTCAGTTCGGTACAACGCACTTGACATTTACCTGTAATAATTTTCTGGCTACCTAGCTACCTAGCTATCATTTCTGGTTATCTTGTTATTATGCGCTACTCCCAGTGACGTCAGTCTCCACCGCCGTCCGTGCTGCGGATCTGCCAGTCCGGAATGAATAAAAAATATTGAAGAACCGAAATCTCATGAAAGGTAAACATCTTTTAAAAGAACTAACCGCATAAGAGCTGAAATTCAAAAGCAAGCGTATTTGGAAACCTTTAAAGAATAGCGCTCACCACGTATGGAGTACCCGATACAGCATTTGATTGTCGAACATTATTCCTACTCAGAACAGTCTTCCTTAATCCACGGCGTCGCACCTTCCCTCCACGTTTAGACGAATTGGGTGTCCCATCCCGAGCGCGAGGCTGAAATAATATATTTGTTCGGGGTGCAGGTACAAAACATTGCCAAGCTTCTCTGCATAGATTTGCGCAACTTTACTGCGCAAAGAGTGCTCCATGGCATAGCAAGCATCTGGTGCCTTGTCACGGCAAACTCGTGCTCGCAGAAATGTTATGTTGAGTCATGATGCATACACGGATGTTTTGTTGAGATAAAAGTGCTTGCGCCAGACGAGAGTCAAACACGTCCCTGCCTTGCTCTCTGCGACGCTATTTGATTCAACATTCGCAATACCCTAACCATCAACAACCCGAACCATCAGCACTCCGAAACGATATCGGGATAAGCAGACCATCTATGCATTACTGAATCTCCACAAGTCTAGAGGTCGAAGACATTTTACTCCACATATCGCTTGGGGGTGGGGTAGAAGTGCTGATCGTGAATGTGGTATCCGATTTTGAAATTTCGATCGATGCCAGATTATGGTAGGTTATTGGACAGTGGTGCGGGCATTTTCACCGGTTTCTCTCAAGCTCACCTGAGGACATAATTTAAGGCACTAATCACAACACCTATCCGTTTTGGGTACTACAATAATGTATGGAATGAGCGGAAAGAAGTCGTAGGTGAATGAACAGGAAATGTATAGAACTCTGTCAATAGCACCGTTTTCTCCAGCATCTGCGGTCGAACACGTTTTCCAGCCTTCTACATGGAGATGTAAAATACCCAAATGGTCAGAAATGGAAATCCGTGATCTTTATAATTCGTACTCATCCGCACCTACCGTAAGCTGCCGCAGTCGACCGATATTTCAAAAACGTTTGTCAGGTTCGTGACCACTACCAGAAATAGCCCCTTCTTTCGCTAGGTAAAATATAAACGGAAAAAGTCCAACCGCTCCTGAACCACTATAGTTGCCGAAGCACAATAGTGCCGAAATCATTTTTAAATGTTTAAGCTCACAAGGGAACTGTCTGAACGCTACGCTGGAACGGCAAGAACGAGTACTATAGGGAGAATCTCCGTCCTCCAAATAGTAACAGAGCATGTTTTGTTTTTGCCGAATTCTTGAGGTAAACGAGTAATAGGGTGTACGATGGTTAAGGGTCCGCCGAGCGAGTTTACCACGGGACCGCAAGATGTCACTTCTGTGGACTGGGTAGCGCTGGAGTAGAGGGGTTGCCTCATGTTCGTGAGGTCGAGGGTTCGGTTCCCATGCTGCGTCACCTTTTTGCACTTGTACCACAGTATCGGATTTCCATAGATTTCCATATGTGCTGAACTTGAGTTTGGCTTCACAGTTCCTGCCCAGTGGTACTCCGCTGCAGCCCAAGCCTGGAATCGCGATACAGTCCACTTTCCTCAGTTCTCAAACTTGTAGTAACTTGTAGTATAACAATTCTAGTATAGCCAAACCTTTTCCTCCGAAACGATCTGTCCTGCCGAAAACGTGATAGTGCCTTCACTGGTTAGTGTTGTCGTGACTTCGGCACAGTCCTCTTCTAGTTGAAACTCTCGGTCCTCTTCTTCCACTCCTCCAACTTCTCACTTCGTCGATTTCCAGCTGTCGCAGTTCGAAATCCCGTAGGATACTTGCTATCATTTCCATCAGCTTCATCTCGTCTCTCGAAGGGACAGCATCCAGTGGAAATCCGCGCTTCAGTGTCAGTAGGTGAATGACCACTCGAGGGTTAGCAGACATTGTAGAGTCAGTGTTGGCAGCAGCAGCTTGTTATGACAGCGCGACTTTGTAAGCATAGCAGAGGCGACAATATTGATCGAGGTGGTGGGTAAAGTTGAAGATCATGTGGTCCCCTCCTACACTGTGAGTACACTGGTGGTACTCACCTCACCGACACTAATAAATTGCATTTGAAGCATTTTTCTAGCTTTCTGCCGCTGTTTCGTGTTGTTCCTGTGTCAAAATTTCTTACATTGACAATGAGAACAATTTAATAGAGTAAAAGTTTCATAAAAAATCGCACTTGGCATATTTCGGGCATTGCTGGTGAATTACGAGATGTCGACAAATAATGAGTAATAAAAACATCTTACCGTAGCAAACTCCAAAAGCGAGTTCAGATATGGAAATCTCTATGGAAATCCGATACTATGGTAAAAGTGCAAAAATGCGACGGAGCATGCAAACCAAACCATCGACCTCACAAACATGATGCAGCCCTCTAGCACTGCGCCACCCAGTCCACGACACCAGCATCTTGCGCTGCCGTGGTAAGTTCGCTCTGCGGACCCCTAACCATTACACACCATATTACTCGTTTGCCTCAAGGACTCGGCAAAAACAAAACATGTTCTGTTACTATTTGGAGGACGGAGTTCTCCGTATAGTACTCGTTCTTGCCGTTCCGGCGTACCGTTCAGAGGGTTTCCTTGTCAGGGCAATTGCTGTAGATCGGGTAACCTGTTACAAAGATGTCTCTTTTCGATCATAAAAAATGAAGGTTCTAGTCCTGTACCTTCTATAGCCGTCGCGCTAGGAACAAAATGTAGAGCAATGAGTCATATCGAACTATCGTGGGAACAAACCTGCTCGGCAACCGTCTGAATTTCGCTCAGCGGGAACGACTGTATCGGGAACGACTGTATTACTGCCTTGAACTCGGACCTTTCACCGGCATCGCCTCTTGCATCACTCATGGTGCTGGCGGCTGTGCTCTGGAAAACACAGGAAAATAAAAATAAAAATCACAATGTGCAGTAAGAGAAAAAACGTGGACACTGTCTTCATAGAAAAAGGGAGGGATAAGGGATAGGCCACAGCAGTTTATCAATCCCCTCGAGAATGCAGATAAAACAGACGTTGAACTATGAGCAATACTCTAAATGACAATGTTTATGATCCCGTATCACGGATGGGTGCTGACAGGCCTCGAGGATATCGCGGATGTTACGTGCGGTCAAACAGCGCCGGTGGTGTAAGGCGAACATTGCTGCCCGGAAAGCAGAAGATGCGGGTTCGAGTCCCGCCTGGCGCAAGAGTTTTGATCGTAACAAAACATCCTGTAACAACTCTAAATGACATTTTCCCTGCACAAGGAACTTCGAGTCCCAGATTAAGATTTTTGCGCCCCTACCGTCATCAAATTGAGAAATGAACAGCTTGACTATCTCATGGGTACGAACTCCAGTACCACGTACGGAGAAAAGTTAGAATACCACTATCGTCCAAGATATCTACTTATAAAGGAAGGGAACCAGCTTATATTAGAGGTAGCCCAAGTTTCATTGGAAGTTGAAACCCTATTCTGGTTAGCACCCAGCCTGTATGTGTCTGACGTGTTTTTAGCGGTCAGAAAAATCCCTCCTTGCAAGAAGTCCTAGAAGGGAGGTGTTCTATCTTAATCTCCTTGAACCAGTCATGTCTGGAGAAAACGAAGTAGTGACTGCTAAATAGAAGTCATGTACAATAGTCGCCGCCGCAGCTTCAAAAACTCAGGTATTTATGCTTCCAGCCAAAATACATGTTTAGAGCCTAAAGCAACCAAGAAACAATAATCCTGCTTTTCCACAGCGAAATACAAGAATCGGCGCAAATAGGATGGGGGTCACCCACTACTCAGCGGTTGTCCGCCTTGCTAAGAAGGCATGCGTATGTCCAGTTACACCAGAAATGGAGGCGCAAATAGGGTCCGGGGGGGGGGGGGGTCACCACAGCAAGGCGCGGCGGGCCGGTTTGGCGAGTAGCTACATACAGTGAATGTGAATGCAGTCTTATCTCTTCGTTTCAATTATAGATCCGCGTCTTATGTGCTTCCTAACTGGACAAGGGAGGAAACTCCAGGATGTAGGCAATTTTAACACGGATGCGTCACTTGAGCCACACCCTGGGGTCCCTTCCCTTGCCACAATCTGTGCTCTCCTCCGTTGTCGCGGAGGAGAGCACAGAACAGAGCTACAGCATTATTTGTTTGTTCCATCCACTAGCAGTGTGCCTTGTATCGTTTTTTTTTCGTGTTGGTGACACTTTTTACAAGGTGACCCCCCCCCCCGGACCCTTTTTGCGCCCAAGAATCTACCATCGGCGCAAATAGGCTCGGGCGGGGGAGGGGGGAAGGGGGTCGCCTTGTATTCAGTGAATATCGTCATGGTGAAAAGGGACATGAGTGCCCAATTACACCAGGAGCCAGTTTCACCAACCGCTAACGATGAAAAGTACTGCCAAACCTACTGATCCCGCGATTCATCAACAGGCGGTGTGGTAAGATTAGGGTCGAAATCTCTGCATCGGTTACTACGTAGGCCGGTATAGAGAATCCGCAGTGAGATGATCTCGATGTGTCGTCGATGAATCTGGCAACCCTAGAAGTGGCCTCGCTCAGTTTATCACTGAGGTAGAACACACCGGTGCTGGATAAAACATTTAATTTCGTACAGAAAACGTTGTAAAGGGCTGCCCTACAGGGTGACCCCTTCCCGAGCCTATTTGCGCTGGTTCTTGAAAAAGCGAAATTAGAGAGTACAGTGTGAAATATCGAAAGAGAAACATTCAGAGAACATCGGAACTGAAACAAAAGGGGAACCACACACCTCATCGTGGTGAGTGCTCGATGTCTGATCCATCCGCTGTCAGGAATACGACTCTCGTTTAATTTAATCTGCAACAATATCCATTAAACATTAAACAATTCTGGTCCAAGTCTAGAACGAGCCCTCTTCCTTCACAAGAGTCACAGACTTTGTCGGGAAACATTTGAAATGAGAACTTTATGCAGGGTCACAGACGTTTTGGCTGTTGAAGGACATCTGAGCTTGCTTTTGCTAGGGTAGAGGCGCCAGTTGTCAAAGAAATAGAAGCTGAGCGCCCTCTCTACGCCTACAGCTTTGCCAAGCGCAGTCCCCCAGATGTCCACTCGAACGCCAAGAACGAAGAGTGGGCCGAAGTCCTTCGTGGATCAACTCACCCGCCCATGGGACGACCAGTTTGATCGACTTCTCCTGGCCACTATTGATTGGAGACATCGCGGATCATCGCTTTTCCCACGGACACCCGCAACGCCGGCTGCGAGCGCACGCCGGACTGGGAAGACGTCGCACACCAGCGCGCTCCTTACCACGTTGGCGACCGTCCACCTCAGCGATACCTCGCGAGTCGCCGGCAGCGGTACGGTAGCTGATCGACCCCCTCCAGGGCGGGAAATTTCTTCGACGTTCGACGAGGGACCGCGGTGTGGTCTCTCGCCCGTATTGCGCTGCACCCAGAGCTCCTTATCGTCTGCACGACCTGTCTATTGCCAAAGCTCCTAGCCGTCCAGAATACGTGAGTGGAACTCATCATCTTCGCCAAAACATGAATACATCTGCTCACTCAAGACCTCAAATATGCGCTTGTGGCGTCAGCTCTTTCCTTACCTATCTGTGCGTTAGCAAGAAACGGCATTGAGACCCTGAGGCGAAAGGGAGAATAGTCCTATAAAGGTAGAGAACATGGAAATAACTGAAATTAATCGCAAGTAGCGACGGCAGGCTAATCAGTTCGGCCAGAGAAGAAGGTGGCATTAAGAACTTCCTTGACCGCGTCCCCTGCTAGTTAAGAGGTATAGGCTGAAGAGCGTTGAGAGTCCATCTTGCAAGTAATAAGTCGCTTACGCGCTCGTCGCTTTTAATGAGTACAGTATAAGCCCTTTTACGAAATAGGTCAAAACGGGGATCACAAAGCTGTGTCGCGCCGTAGGACGAGACGGCGTCCTTAGGCGATCGATTAGTGCACGTGATCGTAACCCCATATCGATCGCGATGAGTCGATGTGGGAGCTTATCATTACATCGCGTCGCGCGTCGCGTGCACACTAAACGTTCCCTAAAGGTCAGGGCACACTCGGCATCGGTTTTCGCGCTTCAAAACGGGGCGGAGCGACACTCGACGATGCAGATTCGCGGGGCGTTCGAGCTCATCCCGTGAAGCTGCCGAAACCAGCGCTGACGCGCGCTGAGCCGGGCGCCGAATGTGAAGCGAAGTGTGCCATAAGCGCGCCGCCACCCCTGACGCAGAGGCACGCACTCTGCGTCTCTGCGCTATCTTTCATCTTTCACTCTGCGTCAACGACGCTGAGTGTACCCAGCCCTTAAGGCCTCACACTTTTACGGCAAAACGGCTTGCGGCGGGCAGTAAAACTCGGGTGGGATCCCCATTTTAGCCGCAGCGCTCATTCAGGTCTGCAACAGTTTTAAGGCCTTCGCACACTTTCGCCGCCACGCGGCGCGGCACCACGATTGCCATAGATATCGATTTGCCTCGCGAGGCGAATCTGCGTCTCTGCCCCATGCTTAAAGACGTTGCCGGAGAACTGGTCCGCTTGGCATAGTGCCGAGGCGGCGCGCGGTTTTTCGTCGTGTCGTCTCGTGCACTCCACGCCTCCCTGTTCGCCACACCCCGGAGTCCCTTCCCTAGCCCAATCTGGAGACTCACTCTGCTCGTCTGACTCTCGCCGCTCGCGCGTGACGGAATTTTTCGGGGACCAGTTCACATGTAATCGCTTAAAGATAGGGCTGCCGCGTGGCGGCGAAAGTGTGCGAATTCCTTTACGGCACCGACCCGCGATATGTTCCTGTCGTGGTGAGACCCACGCCGCACAGTGGTGGGAGCGGCGCCGAGGAGCAGCTGTCGTTTATAATTTAAATTTTAAATTAATGGTCAAAGTTAACGTAGCCGCAGCTATTGGTGACATTAGCTTCAGCAATTAATTATAACAATAAGTGTTCGGGAATTGCTCCCTCTGAGAGATGTGGTCGACGCCTCGATAATCACTATAAGGTGGCATGCCGCAAAACTCCGTTGCTGGCCTTACACTCCATTCTTGAGGGCCGCCATCGGCATAGGGGCAGACCGGCAAAGCAGCACAATCTTCCATTGGGGTTCTACTGCTGCTGCCCTTCGCTCCGAACCACCACTTCCCCATTTCCGGCTAGAGTGGGGACAAAACTCTTCCGGCCACAAAGCGGCATCTTCGGCAATAATCGTGTAAGCCATTACTGCCACGCCGGGGTTTGCGGTGCTGCCGCTGCTGCTTTGCTAGGAAATGACGTATGACCGAGCTCATTCTTCGCTGCCACTGCCACTGCGTCTGCTGCCCACAGCAGAAAAAGTGATTGCACCCCCCCCCCCCGCCGACACCCGCTGGCGCAGTGGTCTCCGCCCCTCTGCGCTATGTGTCAGCATGGCTGTCCGCGGCGGCATTTGTGGTATCGTCCATTCGTAAACGAAAGTGTGGTGGCACGCCACGATGCTGCTCGCCGCCATCTGCATCCTCTACATCCCTGCCCTTTGCTTGGAGATAGTGCTGCGGCCTTTCGCGAAAGTGAGCGGAGGGAGTGATTTCGCAATAGTGCATCGTCCACGGACAAAGGTCAACCAAAGCAGCGGAATGGCGAGAGTGCAGAGAGAGAGAGAGAGAGCCTGCTGCGCCCCGACAGCTGCCGACCGAACGGGCTGACTCAGCGCTCGAGCGAGAGAAACGCTCGTCGCCTGCGTCTCTAGGGCCAGGCGACCGTTGAGGGGAATTGCGGTGGAAGGAGACTGAATTGCAGAAGAGGACCATGTTCCAGCAAAGTTAGATGCTCCTGAAGGTTACAAACAAGAAGGGGCACTATTGTACTTTCACAACTCCACGGGTCGAGGAGAGGTCGAAAAAAAATTTTCGCCCAAACTTCGGCTAGGGGGGTTATTTGGGGTGCTGATCACGAATCTGAGGTCCGTTTTCAAAATTACGGCCGATTACGGTAGGTTACGGTAGGTACGGGTGACTAAGGCTGCCAAGGTCATGATCGCCGATTTCGCCCAAACTTCGGCTAGGGGGGTTATTTGAGGTGCTGATCACGAATTTTCAAAATTACGGCCGATTACGGTAGGTTAAGGTAAGTACCGGTGACTAAGGCTGTCGAGGTCATAATCACCGATTTCGCCCAAACTTCGCCTATGGGGGTTATTTGGGATGCTGATCACGAATCTGACATTCGTTTTTCGTTTTACGTTGGAGTACGGTAGGTTACGGTGGGTACCGGTGAGTAAGGTAATGGTCACCGATTGCGCCCAAATATACTTCGGACCGAATCGAATAATTTCGAATGAATATTCGAATATTCATTATTCGAATATTCGGTGAGGTCCAAAATTCGAATATATTCATTATTCGAATATTCGATGAGGCCAAAAATTCGAAAACCTTCATTATTCGAATATTCGCTGAGGCCCAAAATTCGAATATATTCGTTATTCGAATATTCGACAAGGTCCAAAATTCGAATATATTCGTTATTCGACTATTCGACGTGCCCCAAAATTCGAATATATTCGAATATATTCGACGCTACTGAGGTAGACTACTGGGAGTCAGTTTTTGCGCCCTCTAGATGTAACTCGTCTAAAGTCAAATATATGAAAAACCAAGGATATATTTGAGCTCAGCAGCTCGAGCTCTATCGTTCGGTATACATATTTCATATGGAGCCATGAAATTATTCGAAATTGGAAACATGTTTAATTACCCAAGCGAAGGCCGACCAATGGACTTGAGAAACATGAACGATGCGGCCAAGGTCGACCTCTGTCGAAAGTACTTCATCGTCGGTTTGTTTGGTCTACCGTTGGTGTGGCTTAGGAACACATCCTGGTTCTTTGGTTGAGGCTTTCTTCGACCGCAATCACCGGCCACCAATACCAATCGTAAGTATGTCACGCTGAGTGCCAAGGAGCGGTCTTCTGGTTAATAGTAATATGTGTCTGGGAGACCATCTTCCAGTCGTACCGTTCGAAAGGTGTCGCATGGGCGGACTATTTGACATTCATCTTCTCAGTCGGAAGGGTATAGACTGGCTGCGATCTCACCCCAAATTGCCACAGCACCATTCATCTTTCTCAAAGTCCTTTTTGTGATTGACTTGTAGGAGACCTTATTTCTCAGCTTAACGACGAGGTGTTTCCTCACTCAATTGTTGTTTTTTCTTGTGCGGGTTTGTAACATAAAACATCATATACATATTAACATAATGATGCAGCTTTCTTATTGTTGAAGCTGTCATTTCGGTGTCCATGCGCTCCATTTTGAAGGGCGGCCGCGGACAAGTTGTCCATCGCAAGCGCGTGCGAGATCGTGCGAGGCGCCACATTTCGTGCCCGCCACTGATCCTTGCCGGGTATGCGTCCGTTATCTTTTTTTGTTTTTGATTTTTTCGTGTCTATTCATTTTTTCGTGTCTAATCATTCCGTGTCTATTCGGTCGTCTGCGAAACGAATAAACGTGAGCGTCTCTTAGTGCCTCTGGGTGAAAGGGGTAACCCTCCTAGGTTCTGTTTATACTGGGTCGTCGAGCGACGTGATTCAGTGTATAGTGGGATCCTCACGCTTCACCACTTGTCGAGTTACTTAGGAAGTGAGCCTGGGCGAATTGAAATGGAGTATCACACATCATTTGTCTCAAGAATTGGACTTGCTAGGCGGTTTTTGGTTAGGAAGTGACCCTAGATGATTGTTTCGAGTATCAGCTCGATCCACCTAGCAAGTCGAATTCTGGAGATAAATGATGTATGATACTTCATTTCAATTCATTTAAGGTCACTTCCTAACTAACTCGACATGTGATGAAGCGTGAGGAGCTAAGAGGGCGCCCGAACATTTCCACGTACGATCTCTAAGCTGAGAGGGCGCAGACATCATCGATCAGCGGTCGGTTGTGTTCTATTATGCTTTTCTTGTTTGTTCCTGTGCTGCCGATTTTTGCTGATTCTAGAGTGTAAGTAGGCGCAAATAGGGCCGGGGTATGGGTCACCCCTACTAAGTGTTGTACACCTTGGTGTGAAGGCAGGTGTGTGTGTCTAACCGTTTTTTGCGTGCGCTCGACACCCTTTGGCCTTTTCATACTTGGCGACGTGAGTGACTCGTCGCCCGTGCAGAACAGGCGAATTGATTAAAAAAGGGTGATCGCCGCCAAAATCTGATCGTAGTCGAGCGCTGTCGCTGTCGCTCTCATTCCTGCGGTCGCCTGTTCTTCATACGACGGGAACTACCGGAGCGGCATACGGAGCGTGGAGTACGTAATTACACCATAGCGCATTAATGTTGGAAGGAAACGATTCCTATTCTGTCAGTCTTCAGATCAAGGTAAGGCATGCTGGGAAAGCGTTCTTTCTCCCGATGAAGAAGAAAATTAATCGGAATCGTCATCACGAAATCGTAATGAAAGCGTGGATTTGTCGCCAGTTATGATTTACAGCTTTTCAGTGTATCTGTTATTTTTGGAAATTGTGTTTTTGCAGGCCCACATCTGCTTTTCCATTGTTCTGTTTTCGTGCGAATTCCTTTAAATAACATGTCGTGTTTGAGATTACGTTTATTTCTGTATTTGCTTCACGAGGGTCATTAGAAGCCGTAGAATATCTACAATTTCAACCAAAGTATTCGCTATTGATAAATTTTGTGGCACTATGTCAGTTGTGCGTTACGGTCGGAATTCATTAAGATTAGAAAAGTTTGGATTTGAAAATTGAAGACACGATCTTACAGAAGAAATTAGAAAAGGCATTTAGCCTAGGGCTCAATTTGACTTTCAATTCAAATACATCTGTCGTATACTTCGGACCGAATCGAATAAATTCGAATATTCGAATATTCATTATTCGAATATTCGGTGAGGCCCATAATTCGAAAATATTCATTATTTTGGTGATTGTGAGCGACGTGATTCAGTGTATAGTGGGATCCTCACGCTTCACCACTTGTCGAGTTACTTAGGAAGTGAGCCTGGGCGAATTGAAATGGAGTATCACACATCATTTGTCTCAAGAATTGGACTTGCTAGGCGGTTTTTGGTTAGGAAGTGACCCTAGATGATTGTTTCGAGTATCAGCTCGATCCACCTAGCAAGTCGAATTCTGGAGATAAATGATGTATGATACTTCATTTCAATTCATTTAAGGTCACTTCCTAACTAACTCGACATGTGATGAAGCGTGAGGAGCTAAGAGGGCGCCCGAACATTTCCACGTACGATCTCTAAGCTGAGAGGGCGCAGACATCATCGATCAGCGGTCGGTTGTGTTCTATTATGCTTTTCTTGTTTGTTCCTGTGCTGCCGATTTTTGCTGATTCTAGAGTGTAAGTAGGCGCAAATAGGGCCGGGGTATGGGTCACCCCTACTAAGTGTTGTACACCTTGGTGTGAAGGCAGGTGTGTGTGTCTAACCGTTTTTTGCGTGCGCTCGACACCCTTTGGCCTTTTCATACTTGGCGACGTGAGTGACTCGTCGCCCGTGCAGAACAGGCGAATTGATTAAAAAAGGGTGATCGCCGCCAAAATCTGATCGTAATCGAGCGCTGTCGCTGTCGCTCTCATTCCTGCGGTCGCCTGTTCTTCATACGACGGGAACTACCGGAGCGGCATACGGAGCGTGGAGTACGTAATTACACCATAGCGCATTAATGTTGGAAGGAAACGATTCCTATTCTGTCAGTCTTCAGATCAAGGTAAGGCATGCTGGGAAAGCGTTCTTTCTCCCGATGAAGAAGAAAATTAATCGGAATCGTCATCACGAAATCGTAATGAAAGCGTGGATTTGTCGCCAGTTATGATTTACAGCTTTTCAGTGTATCTGTTATTTTTGGAAATTGTGTTTTTGCAGGCCCACATCTGCTTTTCCATTGTTCTGTTTTCGTGCGAATTCCTTTAAATAACATGTCGTGTTTGAGATTACGTTTATTTCTGTATTTGCTTCACGAGGGTCATTAGAAGCCGTAGAATATCTACAATTTCAACCAAAGTATTCGCTATTGATAAATTTTGTGGCACTATGTCAGTTGTGCGTTACGGTCGGAATTCATTAAGATTAGAAAAGTTTGGATTTGAAAATTGAAGACACGATCTTACAGAAGAAATTAGAAAAGGCATTCAGCCTAGGGCTCAATTTGACTTTCAATTCAAATACATCTGTCGTATACTTCGGACCGAATCGAATAAATTCGAATATTCGAATATTCATTATTCGAATATTCGGTGAGGCCCATAATTCGAAAATATTCATTATTCGAATATTCGATGAGGCCCAAAATTCGAAAATATTCATTATTCGAATATTCGACGAGGCCCAAAATTCGAATATATTCATTATTCGAATATTCGACAAGGTCTAAAATTCGAATATATTCATTATTCGAATATTCGACAAGGTCCAAAATTCGAATATATTCATTATTCGAATATTTGGTTTTTCATGAAACCGAATATATTCGATTATTCGTTTATTCGAAAAAATTTTGGAAGGACACAAGTATACGCCCAAACTCCAGCGTAAAACGAAAAACGGATGTCAGATTCGTGATCAGCACCCCAAATAACCCCCCTAGCCGAAGTTTGGGCGAAAAAATTTTTTTCGACCTCTCCTCGACCCGTGGAGTTGGGAAAGTACAATAGTGCCCAAGAAGTGCCGAAGCTAATGTATTTTGCAGGCTAAATATGATGAATCACTTCAATCCAAGTATTAAGGACGTAAAAGCAATCTATTTTAAAACCTCTTTTGTTGTTCGTAAGTGCTTAGATTGGGCAAGGGAAGGGATTCCGGGGTGTGACTGGTACACCGGACACGAAACGAAAAGAGGCTTGGTCGCCGGGCGAGTTGCACGGAAATCGTCTGTTGCGTGGGGTCGCCGGCAGGAGTATACCAAAGGTCTAAAGGCTCCCCCCCCCCATTGTGCGGTGTTGCCGCTGCCCTATCCTTAACGATAGGCCAGGGACGCAGAGCGCGCCGCCGGCGGCGTCCCTGTCCTATCCTTCAGCATAGCGGCGAGCGGCATTGCCGCAGAAGTGTATGGGGCCTTAACCGTAGTCCATACTTCACCGCAATTATATCGTAGCACTTGTCGGGTGACATTCCGCCGCCCGTGGCAGGATACTCAACAGGAACTTGCCGCGGCCTCCACAAATATGGCGGTTGGCATGGGCGTTATACAGTCCATCACCGTCAGGGCATACTTCTCCTCGTCGCATGCGCTATTCAGCGTGGGCTCTGAGTTGTTCGAGTCGCACTCCCTTGCAAATCCTTGATTGGCCGAGCTTTCACCTCGCTCTGAAAACGCATTGCCGCGATTCCTTCGCGGTGACATTAATTAGGTACAGGGCCAAAGGCATCCACTAGATTCTCGGGTCACTTCATTGGGTGGACGTGCCGGAGAACAAATGGAAAACGCCTAGCACAGAGACGCAGTCAGTCGCGACACACCTTCGCATTCCGTTCCTTAAAGACGTTATGGGTAAGGATTCACTGCTTACACTTCGAATACGATGTGATCCAAAGAGAGCGATGCATGTCATCCAACTGCAATGTTTATCTGGCGCTTCAATCGATTGCTCTCCAATCAATTGCTGAGGCCATAGCGAACATTTTGTTCTCCTTAGGCTCATTACGTAGGATAACCACTTCATTCGACCAAGCTTTTGTCCTCTACTGTTGCCTTACCCTTTTATATACCAGTTTTTTGGGCTTGAACGTTTTCTTTTCAAGATGATTGATGCAAGAAGTTTGCGCCCTGGTATGGAGAAACTGTGCATCGAGGGAGTGCCTGCTGGCTGCGGACATTGCTAGAAGGCTTGATATCTCGAAAAGCACGGTCCACGGCAATCAAAATGGACTATAGGAGACGGGAACGATGGAGAACAGACCGAGATCAGGTAGGCCGAAGAACATTCTACTTCTGAGGTCGTCAAGAGAATTCGAGAGGAGGTTCGCCGTAACTCACGAAGGTCCATAGGGAGCTTGCTCGTAACAAAGGAATTTCTTAGCGTTCGTTAGGACGAGTTGTGACAAAAGCTTGAAATTCGTGCTTACAAAATTCAGGGGCGCAGCTTTTGACGGACTCTATGAAGACAGCAAAGCTAAGGAGATGCAGAACGCTCCTAAAACGTTTTGGCGCAGCACACTACCGACGGATTTGGTATACTGATGAGTCAGCTTTCACTATTGACAATCTTTTTGAAAATCAACGACAATACTCTTGTTAATGATATAGAAAAAGCCTATCGGAATGGAGGAGTAGCACCAACGTCAGGATATCCGAAGCCTGTTATGGTTTTTGCAGGATTCACAGCAGAGTGGAAAACACCGGTAATTTTTGTGGAAAGTGGAATCAAAGTCAACAGTCATAACTATTTAGAAGGCACTCTGAAAAAATTCTTGCCTGGGCATTTTTGCACTTTAAAAATGGCGACTGGACTCATCGGTAGGATTGTTCGCGCCCGCTCACAAGGCTCAAGTGGTACGAAAGTGGTGCGCCGACAGTTTTCCGGATTTCGTCTCAGCCCAGCCAAAAAGTGGCCCCTGTACAGTCCGCACCTGAATCCGGTGAGCTACTCAATCTGATTCGTGTTGAAGAATAAGTCCTGCGCGACATCCCACAAGGACACTACTTCGATTGAACGAGCCCTGAAGAAAGCCTGGGATTGGCTAGATGAAGAAGTCCTGCGTGTCCCGTGGATGCGTCCCCCAAGAGATTGAAGGTCTGTATTCGTGCAAAAGAGGTCGTTTTGAACTACAAGTGCTTTTATGTGTATATGTGCCTGGTCGACAGATTTAAATATCATGAATTTCCTCCCACTTGCTTTAAAACACGTTTGGGCTGATAATTACTTATGTCCAAGAACTTTCGCCGCATCCTGTACTTGGCAGTAGAATGAGTTTAACAAATTTGAATCCAGTTTGACAGGCAAGATCTTTGTTGGGGACGACAGTGTTGAATGGTTGAAGCTCAGTTCGAACTTTCCTTTAGTAGCAGTGAGCTCTTTTGACGAATTCATCAGAACACGTTCCTATTATTCGTAGTCACCACCTAAGGGTCACTGATGGCAATGCCATTCCTCCACGTGGTGCCACTGAAAACTCATATCTCTGAGAGCTATGCTAAACACGGACAGTCAATTGCACAGGCCCTTGTAACAGGCCGGGCTACGAACGTCTTATGTCATATCGTATGGTTGATGGTGCTTAAGAGTTCTTGAAAAAAAGCCACAGCATCCGCAGGAGCCGACGCGCACTCGCAAAGCCCGGCGATTGTGAGAAGTACGCGAGGGTCCCTGATGCGAGGACGCCATCGGGGGCAACTGAGCTAGTCCGAAAGTCCCGTAACGTAGGCTAGACCTGCGTAGCAACGTTGAATGTGGGCACATTGACGCCCCGCCCTCCGAGATGGTGGAAGCACCGGGGGGAAGAAAGCTAGATTTCGGTGCAGTGCAGGAGACTAAGAGGTCCTTCTGCAAGTCAAGAAACATAGAACGAGGCTTCAAGGCCGTTCTATGTGGAAGTTCCAGGAGTACCAGTGGTGTCGGTATGATCGTCTCCGAACCTTTCCGTGACGCGATAGCAAGCTCAGAACATTTCGATGGCCGCTTGGTGAAGACTGTTGTCGCCGTAGAACAGCGACGATGTCAATTCTTTTCTGCATACGCTCCGCAGACTGGCTGTTCTGAGCAAACCAAGGGCGAGTTCTGGTCCCTGCTTAATGAGAAAACAGCGGAAGTGCCGTCAGAAGATATGGTTGTTGTTGCAGGTGACCTTAATGGTCACGTCGGAGCAACGACAGACGGTTACAGCCGTCATGGTGGTTTTGGCTATGGGTCACGCAACCTCCGATGGTGAGCGTATACTTGTGTATGCAGACTCGCACGACCTCATCATCATCATCATCATCGTGAATACCAAATTTCGAAAGCGTGACTCCCACCTTGTTTCGTTTTATAGCGGGTACGCTAAAACGCAGATTGACTATGTCCATGTTAGGTGTCGCAACTAAGGCCTTGTCACCGACGCGAAGACCGTGCCGTATAAGATGCTTGCCACACAACACCGTTCGCTGATGTGCGCTCTTAAATTTACCCCTCCGAGGCTGAGGCAGGTCGGGCGATGCGGTCCAGGAAGGATCTATTGGTGGCGATTGAACGAGAAAGATGCAACTCCTATTCTTCGCATTAGGTTGTCAACGGTGTCAACCATCGGTGAAACCTGGAAAGAGGCTACCGAAGCAGTAGTTCGGGCTGCACGCTTCGAACTCGGCACAACGAAGCTAGGACTGCGCTGGGTCGACAAGCAGGCATGGCTGTGGAGTGACGATGTAAGAGAAAGA
Organism: Heligmosomoides polygyrus polygyrus; assembly: GCA_947396885.1. Classification (NCBI taxonomy): domain Eukaryota; kingdom Metazoa; phylum Nematoda; class Chromadorea; order Rhabditida; family Heligmosomidae; genus Heligmosomoides; species Heligmosomoides polygyrus. Next base: position 27,577,026 of record OX377203.1, on the reverse strand, counting down.
TGCGAGAAAAGAAATGAATCTATCACATATTTATCGGCGATAAAACAGTCCATAATTGGGGGAATTATCTAGAAGCGAAGAGAGCGTCAAAGAAAGCAGTGGCCGCTGCTAAAGCCGCACACTACGCTGATGTGAGCGAAAAGCTGGAGGCGATGATGAGCGTTATTATTACTGACTCGCCAAAAGTCGCTGTCGCCAATCAAAAGATATCGAGAATTTCTTTGGCATTAATGACGAGAAAGGTCATCTTCTGATGGATCGTAAAAGAGCTGTGAAGCGATGGCACGACTACTACTTCGAGAAAATCTCGAACGTAGAATTTGCCCATCCTGCTATTCCGTTTGCATCCCCTGTATACGGTCCCGTTGTTCTCAGCGGGACCGTATACAGGGGATCACCGGGAGCGAAACGGAAGCAGCCCTGAGGTAGATGAAATCAGGCAAAGCCATTGCTCCGGATGATCTGGCATTCGATCCGTGGAAATCGGTGGGCTGCTGCCTTGCTGAATGGCTGACAGAGTTCTTTAGGTTGTTGCTGAGAAGGTGTCTGAGAGCTGACAGCAAAGCACGACCACCCGATTTGGAAGAAGAAGGGCAGTTCTGAGGACTGCGCTAGTTACTGTCCAATTCGCCTTCTTTCGCACACCATAAAGATCTTTGAGCAAATTGTTGATGGACGTATCCGAGATGCCATCCAGCTTTCCACTAATCAGTATGGTTTCATCTCTGGCTGTGACATAGTTGATGCCGTTCGTCTTCTGCTAGAGAAGCTCCGCGAGAAACAGAAACCGGTGCATTTCGCCTTCCTGGAGTTGGAGAAGGCCTTCGACCGCGTTCCGCAAGATGTTCTACGGTACGCGTTGCGACAACGTTGTATCCCTGAAGAGCTTATTGAGTGGGTGCGTATTCTGTACCCTTGCCCAAGGAATCGAGTGCAAGCGCCAGGGGCACTTCGTCGGAATCCTCATCTCTGTAGGGGTGCAGGGATCTGCGCTATCCCCACAGCTCTTCATGGTTATCAGCAAAACGTCAATGCTGGTGACGTTTTGCTTGCATGTGAGGAGAACAGCCGAACTCGAGCGACAGGCATAGGTGTGGTGCACCCGCTTGGCATTATTCGGACTTGAGCGTCAAAATGACTGAGTACTTGACGAGGGATGCGAGTGAACGAGCACGGATCTATTAAGATCAGTGGAACTGAGCTCTCACGAGTTAATCTTTCAAGTATACTCGGTCAACAGTCGCGTCTGATGGCAGCTCAAACTTGGAGGTAAATGCACATGTGAGCCTTCTCCAAATGGTGCCCGCTCACTGGGGTGATCTGCGACAAAATGCTCCACATACCAACCGCCCTGAGCTCCTCAAATAAAAGTTTGCAGAGCAGTCGCTCCACTGCGACGTGTGGTGGCGAGGGACAGTTATCGCGATTCCGCCAGTCGCTCCGTGCCGCAAATATAGCCGTAGTGCACTGCGCTGCGACATGATTACGCTCTGGGACGTGGTCGACGTCCCGTTAGGGAGTTTTTTGTATTCCCGTCGCGGCGCGTCAATTTTGAAGCGTGACGTCATTGCCGCGCTCCTCTCCGACGGTCACTCAGCCGCTGGTCATCGCGCTGCACCGCGCCCTCCGTTCTGTCGCGCGATTCGTCGAATACAATACCCCAAATTCCGTAAGATGATGTGTTTGACGGCGATTGCCTAGGATGCTGAGCCTTCGCGGCAGGACAGATTTAGGCGGAAGGGTGCCGGCGCATACTCCTTACATCTCTAGCCGCACATGCATTTCATGCGAGAGGCTTCAAATGAGATCTGAAATAAAAATGATGTGGGATGTAGGAGTACCATATGGCATCGTTCGAAGCAGTATCTTCGCTACCTCACAACAAACGGGTAGAGCTAGAGTCGTATACCTAAAGATCGTCAGCTGTGCTATGAATGGGCTTGTAAAAAGACGGTCGGACGAAGAGACCAGCAATTTCGTGTATTGAATCCCTTGAGAATCTAGAGCGCGAGGTGTACAGCCAGCCTCTTCCTTTTCTCGAAATCAGAAGTGGGATCACGTATCCTGGAAATCCAGCTCGTCATCACTTCTGTGGCTAAGAGGCGCTCCTCGTTCGATTATGGGCCGTAGGATCATCGTAAGGTGCAACGAAATGAGTGTACAATCCTACACAAGGGCAGCTACCAGCGCCTTCCAAGGTTTACTCGCCGATGTTGCACAGCCACGCTTCGGTAAGCGAACCGATCATTGTTTCGAGAGCGATTTTCGTATTTTCAAACGATACGTTCACACCTCCAGAGTTCATGGGATTGGTTTAACAACTAACTGTACCCTCACGAAATCGGCAAAATATTTCGCCAAGGATCTTCCAAAGGAGTATTACGAGGAGAAGACGACAAATGAAGGTCGTCTAAATAGCAGCAATGAATGTCCCAATTCGGAATTTGCTGAACCAACTTGAAGGTCGTTCGATTTGCCGTTGTTCCGGTAACGGAGAGGAGTTCGTACTACGCCACAGCAGCGAATTTTTCTACGTCGGAAGCCGCACACTGTGGTAGGTACAATTCAGGAAGCACACTCATAGAAGTGTTTTAATCTGTACGCTTGATATTTCTAGCTGCGGCAGTGGCATTTAGTTCTCAGCGAGCCAATGTTTTTAGTGCAATGGTAAGTTAAAGCAAGCCCGTGACGGTCGATCCACCCAGCCTACACAATTATGGGCGAACTGGTTACCCACCCGCTCCACTACTGCTTGTGTTTTTGTACGATAGTGAGGAAACGTACAGGGATATCTTCAGGCAGATGAACTTAAATTATAAAATCGCAGATATCCTGTAGTTTTCAAAATTTTAAGGTGGTTTCGAGATTGCTCTACTTGGTGGCACAGTAGCTATTATTGACCCTCAGCACAACTGAGTGATTGTGAGCAGGCTGATATCACTACAGCTCAATCAGAGATGAGCATAAACTTCTCTGGGTAGGTTTCTCATAGAAGCAACGTTTCTCTAGAAATGTACCCATTTAGGTACTCGTTCCACTATTCGCAGGGCATCCTGACCATGAGTTATCGCGACAACCATCATCTTCAGACTGACGAATCGAGCGGTTGGTTTATTCTTCGGAAAAGTGCTTTCAGTACAGAACAGCGATATGATGGGATGCAGAAGACCGTTTGCTGAAACAGCTTATGTGCTACTGGCACGACACTAGGGGTACCGCTGCTAGTTTCGTGTGCTACCATTCTAATCAGTTGGGGACATCAACTAAGAACTGTATAGAAGGGTTTCACTCCCAACTTCGTAAGGCGTTTCCTGCTGGCACCCCTGCTTTGGCAGTTCTCTTGCAGTTTTTGGCCTCACATTTAGCTATGGCCATCTCGCAATTTCCGCCTACAACAAGTGGAGAAATACCGACAAGTTATGTTCGAAGTCTCGAAACCAATAGGCAAAATGCAATACACGATGAGAGATTCGCTCCAGACAGTTTTTCTACACGGCTGGTAGTTCACCTATCATCACCTGTATCACCTGTCGCCCCGTTGATCATCGACTTGCTCGAGCGGGCGCCAGCAGCGTCTTCATTCGTCCCTGTCGCGTGCCAGAGTGGTCCAATGGATCCTCCTCGCTCGAGGGACACGAAGAGCGTCATATCGGTCGTTCAGGGCTTTCACGAAGAAGTCCGACCAACGCGTTGGTGGGCGTCCTGGTGTTCTTTTGACATCTCGCGGAATCCAATCTGTGACGGCTCTCGTCCAGCGGGTGTCTGCGAATCGCATTACGTGGCCGGCCCACCTAATTTTCGACGACTTGGCCCATGCGACAGCGTCTCTGATCTTCGAACGTCGGCGAAGCTCGGAACTCCGGAGGCCTTCTCTCACTTGCGTGAGTCGTGTCACTCCGAGCATCGTCCTCTCGATTCCACGCTGCGCGACGCTGATCGCGTGCTCATCCTGCTTTCGTATAGCCCAGGTCTCTGAGGCGTATGTTAGGGCAGGAAGAACAGTAGAGTCGAATAGGTGGGCACGGAGTCGGACGTTCTTCGTTTTCTTCACGACTTCTTCGACGCTCTTGAAAGCTCCCCAAGCCGCTCGTTTCCTCCTGCTCAGCTCTGGTGCTAGGTCGTTGGCAATGTTGACTTCGCAACCCAGATACACATAGCTGGAGCATTCGGAGATGTTCGTTCCGTTGAGCGAGAATGGGGCATCAGAAACCCATCCGTTCTTCATGAACATCGTCTTCGTAAGATTCAGCTGCAGTCCAACGCTTCCACATACACGATCGAAGTCGGCCAGCATTCGTTCCGCCTGACTGAAGCTCGGTGTTATGAGCACGATGTCGTCAGCGAAGCGAAGATGGTTCAGTTGCCGGCCGTCGACTTTCACTCCCATGTCTTCCCATTCTAATTCGCGCATGACGTTTTCGAGAGTGGCGCTGAAGAGCTTCGGGGATATGGTATCCCCTTGTCGAACCCCTCTCTTCACGTCAATGACGACGTCGTTGTAGAATGGTGAGATCTTGGTCGTGAATCCACTGTACAGCTCTCGAAGGACTCTGATATACTGAGTAGGAACGCCCTGGGTGAGCAGGGCTTCCATGACCGCTTCAGTCTCGACGGAGTCGAATGCCTTCTTCAGGTCGATGAACGTAAGGCACAGCGGCAGCTTGTACTCTCGCGACACTTCGATGAGCTTCGTAATGGTGTGTATGTGGTCGATCGTGCTGAATCCTCTCCGAAATCCTGCTTGTTCGCATGGCTGTCCTTCGTCCAGCGTTCTACTAATCCTATTCAGGATGACTCGAGTGAACAGCTTGTAGACTACGGACAACAGACAGATCGGGCGATAGTTGCCAATGTCGTGCACGTCTCCCTTCTTGTACAGCAAAACGGTCTTGCTGGTCTTCCATTGAGATGGAACCTTGCATTCGGACAGGTAGCGTGTGAAGAGCCGCGCCAAGGTGTTGATGAGCGCTGGCGGGAGGTTCTTCAGGTGTTCAGCTCTGATCCTGTCAGAACCGGGTGCTGTACGTTTCTTCACCGACGAGATGGCGTGTCGGATTTCGGAAGAGAGAACAGAGGGGACGACGTATCCATCCTGCGGAAGATGGCATGGGGGCAGGTGGACGTGGCTATCGAAGAGATCGGAGTAGAAGTCGTGGATGACTTTCTCCATGGTCCTTCTGGAGGAGGTGATGGTTCCGTCAGGACGTCGGAGAGCGGTCATCTTGGTCTTGAAGTTGGCGAAGTTCCGGCGGGCATTGCGGATGCTCAGCCCTGCCTCTGCTGCTTCAGCCAACACTTCCGCCCTTCTCTCTTTCAGATTTTCCTTTATCGCCGCTCTGCATAGCTTCGCAAGCTCGGACGTCAGTTGGTAGTTGCCTGACGCTCGTGCTGCTCCACGCTGGCGTATCAGCTCGAGAGTTTCCGGAGACAGGCGTCTCTTGGTGGTCTTCAAGCTCTCGGCTCCCTTAGCACTATCGTGGAGATGGTGCACGAAGCGATCGTATTCCTCGTCGGCGTTGTCCATGACGGCATCTTTCCAAAGGCCGACGAGAGAGGTGTAGAGATCCCAGTTGATGGTCGTTCTGGGATTCCTCTTCTTGAACTTCGCGGCCTTCTCTCCTTGACGCGAAAAGCGGAACCTCGCGCGAAGGAGGCGGTGGTCCGATCCCGTGTAGAACTTGGGGACAACGGAGACATCGGTCAGGCAATACTTGCGATTGAAGATGATGTGGTCGATCTCGTTGTGGAACTGGCCACCGGGGGATTCCCAGGTCCATCGTAGGGAGGGAGGCTTCTGGAACTGCGAGTTTCCATGGATGGTCTTGGTCGACATGATAAACTCAGACAGCCTTTCACCTTGCTCGTTCCACTCCAAACCGTGGGTTCCGATGTGAAGTTCTTCCTGCGACCTTCGTGGCCCGATCTTGGCGTTAAAGTCGCCGACGATCACCTTGTAGAAGGTGTGATCTTCCTTATAGAACTTCTCCAGCTCCACGTAGAAGGCCTCGACGTCTTCGTCGTCGTAGTCGGATGTTGGGGCATACGCGACGAACACAGTCAAGGCTGGCACGGAGCCACATCGCTTCAGTCGCAGACGTCCGATTCGGCTTGTCAGAGACTCGTACGAATCGATGTTCATGGCCAAGTGCGTGTTGACGAGGACACCAACGCCGCCTACTCCCCTGCTGTCGCATGTTCCGAGGAACAGTTCTTCTCCGGAGTCGTAGGCGGCGTGTAGGGGGTGGTGTCTTCTCGTCTCGGTCAGTCCGATGACGTCGTACTTGATCTTCCTGGCTTGCATCATCAGGTCCTCGACGGATGCTTCGGACGCAAGCGTGCGGGCGTTGTAAGTACAGATCGTCATCCTAGTCCTTCTCAGTTTGCGCAGCCTGGTTAGGCCCTGAGATTTTAGCAGCCTCTCCGTACTCGTCCTTCCCATCGCTGCAGAAATGGGGGCTCTTTCGGGGTCAGGGGAATGAGGCCCTTTAGTGCTGCTGTGTTTGACTGGAATACAACACGGGTAGCTAGTCAGGCTCTGTCGTGCGGGCGGAGTACTCCGGGCAGCCAGCCAGACTGCCCGAAGGGACGGGGCGAGACTTAAGGCGGCCTCGAATCGCCTTACATGTACTCCCAGTCTACCGAGTGCAAGCTTTTGGCCGAGCCGACACAGTTACAATCCGCACAGTCACGGACACATCCACGCACACTGTGCACGAACATGCCGCTCCCACGCACAAGGAACGCATCGACCCGACACAGCAGGAGCAAGGAGTCCATCCCCTGCATCCCACCTGCTCTCTGGGCAGTACACGGTCGCATTTGGTTCGCGTTTAATTCCCCTATCCACCACCCGGGGACGCGCCACGTGGCCCTGCGACAAGCGGCCCGAGATCCCTCTTAACAAGAGAGCCCGAAGGCTCTCTATCGAGGGAGATCCGTGGCACCTATCATAAGAGAGTATAAGAATGATCTTGGTATCCTAGGCAGTCTTGCCCACTAATTGTTCCGATTAATACAGGGTGCGTCATAAATATGGTCACTTTTTTCGCGTGTAATTTTTTGTAATTCTTTGTCAACGTTTTGGTGTTTTCATTGTTTTTTTAGATTCTACGTGTCATCCTAAACATATATAGTGTTTTTTGCATCTCCACACTGCTCCTTTCAGAAATGGTAAAGTCTTGTTCTCAAAGAGGCGCAATCTTGGATCTGAGAAGGGCAGGACTCTCTGTTCCCAACATCGCTCGTCTGCTGAACCTGCACAAGAAGACTGTCTATCGCTCTGTGGAACGCAACTCTCTCGTTGATCGTCCCCGAGCTGGCCGTCCGGTATCCGTGGCTACGAGCAGTCTTCGAAAAATCGTAAAAGAACGAATCAAGCGGAATCCAGGACACAGCATGAGAATAATGGCATCCGAGCTCAACGTATCGGCGGCGACAATGAGGCGAGTTGTCAAGAATGAGCTTGGACTTTACCCCTACAAGTTCCGTCAACTGCACGGACTAACGAATGCACAGAAGGAAGGAAGAAGAAAAAATGTAGAAGCCTCCTCGAGCGGCATGACCACTGGACGACGCTCTTCACCGATGAGAAACTTTTCTCAATTGAGCAGTCTTTTAACCGCCAAAACTCGCGGTTATTGGCCGAAAGTGGTGAAGATGCAGACGCGAAGGGAAGAGTCGTTCAAAGAAATTCTCATGCAGCTTCCCTGATGGTTTGGGCCGGTGTTTGCGCCACAGGACGGACACCATTGGTTTTTGTTGAACGAGGAGCCAAGATCAACACCGATGTCTACCTGAACGACATATTGAAGAAGGAGATGCTTTCCTGGGCTCAAGAACACTTTGGAAGTACAACATGGACCTTTCAACAGGACGGCGCACCCGCTCATAAATCCAAGAAGACTCAGGAGTGGTGCGCGAGGAATCTGTCCGACTTCATCCCTGCATCTGAATGGCCGGCAAACTCGCCAGATTTGAATGTTATGGACTACTGCGTTTGGTCTATTCTGGAGGAGAAAGCCTGCACTAAAAGGCACACAACGATTCAAGGACTGAAATCCTCACTGGAAAAGGCATGGGAGGAAATTCCGCAAGCAACCCTGCGTGCCGCCATCGAGTTCTACCCTAAGCGTCTGCAGGCTGTCATTCGTATGAGGTCATATTGAGTGATATCCATTATGTTTGTTAAATAGAATGTTAATAAATTGTATACGAGTTTCGCTGCTTTCTGATAAATTCCGCGTGAGTAATTCGCTTTTTACTGAGTGACCATATTTATGGGGCACCCTGTATACAGCTCAATTACTTTTGTATGCTGGAATGTTATCACTCTCACAAGCCTCATATCATCTTTCAGTTGTTTGTATAAAGACGTTGTACCTCAAGCACTTTGACAAAGGGTCTTCTAAAGTATGTATGCATTACAAACAGTTTTCTAGGCAAAGTGAAGAAAAATATTGATGGCTATAAGTAGGTTCGTGTATTTGCTCAGTGAGACCACGAACAATGCGGTTGGTGTGGAAATATTAGGTTGGTGAAAAAGTCTTGCACCAAAAATTTTGAAAATTTTTCAAAATTTAATGGCAATCTCTAAGGACTGTTTGGTGCTACGTAGTTGTAGCACAAACATTCTAGAATATTTCGCGTACATGGCAATTCGCTTTTGAGGGCATGTAAATACTACGACTGCAGTGAAGTGTGACTGACTCCGTGACTCGGACAAGGCTTCGCGACTCACTATCGCTCAGTCTCTCCTTGTTCTTTTCCGTAACAAGCACTTTCTCGAGAATGTCGTCACGGGAGATAAATCCTGGGTATTCCTCGTTAACCATACTCGGTAGGCCCAGTGGCTTCTTCAAGGAGAACCACAACCTCAAGGCGAACATTCACCAGAGGGAGGTAATGCTGTGCTGTTGGTGGGGTTCACGAGGAATCTCTGCCGACGGCACCACAGTAACAGTAAACATCTGCGCTACACAGCTGTAAAAGCTGAGCGAGAGCTGAGCGATCGCAAACCGCGAGGGCGGAGGAATCTTTACCTTCTTCACGACAATGCTCGCCCTCACTTTGCAATGTCGTTTCGCCAGAAGTTGCAGGAGCTTTGGTTGCAGGTGATGCACCATCCATCGTATTCGCCAGGTCTTGCGCCATCGACTACTACCTCTTTCGAGCTCTCAAGCAACAACTAAGGGATAGGTGCTTTAAGGCCCAAACCAAACTGGAATCCGAGGTGGAGCACTTCTTCGAGTCACAGCCGACTTCATTCTGGAAGGAAGGATTTCTTGATCTCCCCAGTAGATAGCAGAAGGTTGTAGATGTAAATGATAATTACTTCGAAGATTGAAGTCGCTCACAAAAGAAGCAATAAAATTTTGAAAAAAATTACGCTGTGGTGCAAGACATTTTCACCAACTAATATATCACACTATGATGAGGCGCGTGAAAGCACAGCGCTAGATCAGGGTGGACACCAGCTACTTTCAATTCTATATGTAACGTATTAGCCCAACGCTGCTTCGGGCGCCCTCTAGACCGCCTTCCTATTACCTCGAATTTAAGGCCTATCTTGCGGACGCTGTCTTCCTTTCCTCGCAGAACGTGGCTGTACCATCGCAGGCGAGCTTCGCGCATCTTTTCAGCTATCGGCGCGACACCGAACTTCTGCCGAATGACATCGTTTCGGATGCGGTCCATGCGGGTGACTTCAGCCGTCCTGCGCAGCATCTTCGTCTCCATGACGCTGGTTCGCGTTTGAACTTCCTTAGTGGCGGGCCAACACTCAGCGCCGCACATCGCTACTGGCCGGACGACTGCTCTATAGATCTTCGACTTAAAGCGCTCTGGTATCTTCTTGTCGCAGAGCACGCCAGTCAACGAGCGCCACTTGGACCAAGCTGCACTCATGCGTGAATTCACTTCGACCGTCAGTTTGCCGTCAGACGCGACTGCTGATCCCAGGTACTCAAAGACCGCAGTGCGTGGAAGCTCGATGCCGTTAACCTTGATGGAGCTGGACTCAGTAACGTCCACCGTTAGATATTCCGTCTTCTTCACGTTCAATTTAAGTGCAAACCGCTCCAAGCGATCACACCAAGCTTGCACCTCCCGCTCGAGTTCACCTTTATCTTCGCTAGCGAGCATTACGTCATCAGCATAAAGCAACGTCCAGGTGACGGGCTTCTGAAGATCTCATGTGATGGCATCCATGACGACAACAAAGAGGAGTGGGGACAGTGCAGAACCATGGTGTACCCCGATAGAGATGGGAAACTCCGTCGAGGTTTCAGCTGCAGCTTGAACTCGACTCTTTGGACAAGGATGGAGGGTTCGCACCCACTCAACGAGCTTTTCAGGAACTCCTTTCTGTCGCAGGGCGTACCATATCACTTTACGCGGTACGCGGTCAAAGGCCTTCTCCAAGTCGAGAAAGGCGATATGCACTGGCTTCTGTTTCTCGCGATGCTTCAGGAGGCGGATGACGTGAATGGCATCAATGGTGCCACAGCCAGCCACGAAGCCGCACTGATTGCTGGAAAGCTGGACGATGTCCCGAATTCGTCTATCGAAAGCAAGCGAATCGGAAGGTAATTGGGGTAATCTGCAGGACCGCCCTTCTTCTTCCAAATCGGAATTGTCGTACTTTGGCGCCAGCATTCAGGCACTTTCTTCGCCGCCACAACCTGATTAAAGAACTTCGCCAACCACTCAGCATGGTACCAGTACTTGAACTTCCATAAAGCAGCTGCCACGTCATCGGGCCCAGTGCCGTGGCCCACGTCATCGGTGCTTTGCCTCATCTTCAAAGCCGCTTCAATCTCCTCCACGGTGATCTTTTGAACGGGGCCGTGGGTTGGAACCGTAGAAGGGATGGCTGGATGAGGAAATTCTATCGTAGAGATTTCCTCAAAGTAGTCGCACCATCGATTCAATGCCTTTGCAAGTCGGTACAGATACCGCTCACCATCGCGCGACTCAAGCTTCTCGTTGACATCTCAATGAGAAAATGAGTGGCTTTTGCAACAGCCACGGCCTTCTTTGCAGCTTTCTTCGCTTCTTGGTACTTCCGCCAGTTATCGGCTGTCTTTTCGCCGAGAAACACGTGATAAAGCGACTTCTTCTCTCGCACTTTTGCTTTCACATCATGTGTCCACAGCCATGCCTGCTTGTCGACCTTCCGTCGCCCAGGCTTCGTAATGCCGAGCTCCGACTGTGCAGCTTGACGAATCGCGTGCCTTCTTCCAAGTTTCGTCGACAGTCGTGACTGTCGGTAACAGCACGCGAGAAATCACAGCTGCTTCCTTCTCTCTCATTCGCCTCCACTTGATTCTTGGTGCACCGCATCGCTCGAACTTTCAGCCTCGGTGGGGCGATCTTCAAAGTACAGATCAGCGGTCGATGCTGTGGAGCGACCGTCTCATACGGCACGACCTTCGCGTCTGTGACGAGTCTTCGTCACGATCCTTCACAAGGACAAAGTCTACCTGAGTCCTGGTGCTTCCGCTATAGAACGAGATGAGGTGGGAGTCGCGTTTTCGGAAGACGGTGTTTACTATGGTGAGGTTGTGCGATTCCGCATAATTTAGGATTCGCTCACCATCTGCGTTACGCGACCCATAGCCGAATCCACCATGACAGCTATACCCGTCTTTCGTAGCACCTACGTGCCCATTAAGGTCACCAGCGACTATTATGACATCTTTCGACAGTACCCCTGCTGTCTTCTCATGAAGCAGGTTCTAAAACTCCTCCTTGGCTTGATCGGATCAGCCACTCTGCGGAGCATACGCAGAGCAGAAGTGATAGAGTCGCTCTTTAGCGGCAACAACGATCTTCAAAGCTTTCGACGCTTACAATCGAATCACGAAATGTAGTGAAGTTGCTTTTATTTTTGTTTGTAAATCTGCTTTTTTTATGTAGTTTTTTCGTACTGGTGAAACAAAGGATAAAGGATAAAGGACGGCGTTACTCAATCCCTTCTGGGATGCGCCAGCGCATTCTTCTTCTACGGAATGTCGTGGAGGCGACATGAATGCGTATTTGGCCATACAATGACTTGCGGTGGCCAGCCGATGAACAAGTCAGCGCTTTATCCTTCCCAGACAAGTCTGGTACCAATTCACCGACCCCGGAGGGATGGAAGGCTTGGTTGGCCTGGGCGGGAAATCCGAACCAGGAACCTGGTATCGGGTGCACGCGACAGTCGCGCCTCCTCCGACTGTGCTACACGCGCCCGTACTGGTGAAATACTTTGAAAAATTGTTAGAACTTTTCAGCCACCCTGAATATGCGCACTCTGATTGTGAAATGAGCACAGGCGTGGAGAAAGTCACAAGAGCAGAAGAAGGGCATAATAAACGGTTGTAGCAAAGATCTAAACAATACAGATGGAAAAACGAAATTGAAAATTTATGCAGGATGAGTGGGTTCTGCATTTGTGCCAAGCTGCACCGAGCCACTTTCGCTGTGCATGGCTATTTACCTTCCTTCTGACGAAGGATTAGTCTTGCCCTGATTACATACATCTGGCACTTCTGATCACTGAATACAAGGGACACGCAGAGCGACTTCGCTCCCAAACGTCTTATTAGTGCGAACCTACAGGTAACCTAATGCCAGAAAAGTGAACAGCGACATGAACATGATGAAGCTCAAGAATACTGGAAGAGATATAGGACTCCAGAGGAAAAGGTATGGGACTTCAGATTGGGCACTTAGAAGCAATTCATAAGTTATAATAGATTGCGCAAGGAGGCGACCACGTTTCCACCGTGCGACGGCACAGTTCGGAGATAGCACTGGCATCCACCACGCCGCGCCTGTGAATGAATTGGTTTAAAAAATATTATTTTACCGCAGCGATCGTTGGGGTGGCACGCTTGCCTCACTTAGGTACAGTGTCATGGCGTATGCCTTGCACCGAGAACCCTATATTTACCCCCTATTTTAATATATGGGCAGCTCTATGCCAAGCTCGCACAACAATAAAGCGGAACACCCCTTTTAGGGCTAAAATGGCGACATGGAAACGAATCGTTCACTGATGTAAGCTGAGTGGACAAAACGAGGAGGTACTGGTAGACTGCTTCCACATGATGCCTTCAAAGGTCAAAGCGAGATGAAACGCGAATAATACCTCGCAATGTAGCATATCTCGTTCCATCTTGTTTTGACGATTGCCACGTAACCGTCATCTTGGTATCTTGGTAATATCGTTTTCCATCGTTGTTCAGCATGCAGGTACACACTCCCTATTGCTGCAATAACCCTCTTTAACATTATTTTCTATGGTAACCGTTGCTGATCCACTTGTGATTCGCCATGTATGTTCAAGGAGGTTCGAGAACCAAACGGACTGTACTGTGACATCGCTTTGAGTGGTCCTAGTGTGCTTGCAGAGACTTTTTTCACACCGTCCACAAGAGATGGCCGGGAGAGGGTTGTGCCGAGAGCTAATCGCGAACGAGATATCGAGCGCGCAGAGATAAGGTTCCAGAGCATCACTGGTTGTGTATGTTGTCTACTGGCTCAATGTGTAATTCACGAGTAGCAGAAACATAAGATGAAACACTAGAAATTACCTGGTATCCATCCTGTGTCTCTGCTACATCCTCGTGAATCACACACTGAACCATTAGACAACATAGACAGCTAATGATGCTCTTGGTACCTTATCGCTGCGCTCTATAATCTCCATGCGATTAACGCTGCTCGGTCCTTGCCCATCCACCTCATGAGAACATAATAAAGCCTCCAAAGACACATAAGGACCGCTTTCCTCAAAACAATGCCACAGTGCGCCATCTCCGTTCGTTTCTCGACCCTCAAACTTGAACCTGTATGACGCACCACAAGTGGAACAACAATGGTTAACACGGAAAATAATGAAAAGATTGTTACTGCTGTAGTGGGGGAGTGTGCAGTTGCATAAAGTAGACGACTAGGCAAAACTATTAGGCGTTTATCCTTCTATTCCTTTGTCGTCAGTGCATTGGTATCAGACTTGTCAGGAAGGGCCTGTTCATACTTGGCGACGGGAGCGATTAGTCGGCCAGGCAATTCGTACATATTGATCTTTGCCAAGCGATCGCCCAGCAAAACCAATCGCTCCCCTCACAAAGTATGAACAGGTCCGAAGGATCAAACAACTCTTGACCATCTACTGGCCACTGAACGTCATTGTGTAGGCCAGATACACATTCGAACTCCAAGACATCCCTTAGAAGCAGAATGTTTTGCGCATCTCAAAGGGAGTAGGGGGTCAACGCCATCCTTTATCCTTTATAGGTTAAATAGAGCGACTTACCAGCATCCGCGATTTCCCACGTTTTCCTCAGGGAATAAGCCAAACTATGTTTTCGACATAGTTCGGCTTATTTCCTGAGGAAAATAAAATTAGAAGATAAAGGACTCCCTCTGCTATGATTAGGAGAAGGGCACTTTACAAAAGTGCTTTGACCTATTATGAAGGTGCATATCAGCGCTTCGGCTTTGCAAATTGCACACTTCGCAGGCCGTGCACAGAATCCAAATTTAAACACCTTATTTAATGCAAACATGCTCTTCATTTATGGATTCATGCACTTTGCGCTGCTACCTCGAATCTTTATCCTCTTTTGTAATGCGTTTAACGTTATATTATATCATTCTTTAGTGAGCTGATTAAATGCGCGCTGTTCTCCTTTCGCGATGGCGTACGCAGTGCTTATCGACCGCGTTGCACTTCTACCGCAGCTAGCAGTGCGCATTTGATTTCATTCCCAGCTGCCCATGTAGGAGTTTAAAGTACATCAACCTCCTCTTCATCCGCTGTTGACGATGGATAATACTTTCAGCAGGTGGTGGAACGATGCCTCAAAATTGAAGACACTCTATATACTATGATACAAACACTTAACTTGCTTTATAAGCGGAGAGAACGATCCATTGTCCAGTAGCAACTTCCCATTAGACGATTGGGGATACCCAACAAAGCGGTCCATCGGGAAGTCCGGCACATTAATCATGCTAGACTCGCCAGTGGGCCTTAAGAAGGTCTACTGCGTTGAGCGAAACGAAAATGAGGCCGTGACGGCGCGCCAGCCGTGTAACGGCTGCTGCACGCGAGGACACTGGTGGAAGTGAGGCCGCATCAGCACTTTTCTGCTCATAAGACCTCTCCGCGGCCGGCGCTGTGCCTCGCGCGATCGATATTATCGGGCCGATGCGATTAGTCACATGAGGCGGCGCGTGACAGAGGGCGGACTCGCCGTCTGTCACGCCATTGATTGGAACACGAGCGCTCGCCGTGGGATGCCCGACAACTATTGTTGCAGCGAACGAGGGCAATGGTTATTTCATACGTTTTGACGTGAGAGCGAAGCCACATTAAGTAACCGCTTCCTACTCAAGGATTCCTTGATCGCAATCGCCCCGGCTTCACAGAGAAACCAATTCGAGAGGACATGCTTTCCGTATAGCGTTTGGTAAGTATTTCATCCATCAGTCACGACTGCTTGTAGGGAGCTACTTCTGAAGCGGAAAAGTTCGTCGTTTAACAAATTCGCTTCTATCTGGAACGGCTCATTTCGGTTTTCCTTTTTTCAGTTTTCTATCTTTCAATATTTTGATTCTTCGCACTATATTAAATGTTTGTCTTGAATTATCTTGGATTTCGGTTCACTTGTGGTGCCAGGTTAACTACGACCAGGATGTGTATTGTGGTAATTGTGCTGATGTCGAGTTTACAAATTCGTTGCTTTGGTATCCATATATTATTTATTTTTTATATTATCATTCGCTGCATTGTCAACTTGACGTGCAGAAATAAACCTAGAATATTAAGTTCCTTTTTTGGCTCTGTCAGGTTCAAGAGTTATAGGTTTGTTTGCGTAGTTGAAGACTGTAACCGGTTTCCTCTAATAGGTTTAACAATGTCGTTAGCATGAGAGAAATCTCTACCCATCATTGACGTCTTTCAAAGTATAATCACATGCCCGTTCCTAGAACCTCGCATTTTGGATGTATATGATACTGCTTTTGCATTCCATGCCAGTTTTCACAAAGTTTGCTCTGTTTCAGATTTGCATGAACTGACAACGCTATCATTTTATGTAGATAAACTTTGGGGTGCTAGAGCTGCATACTCCAGGGGAACGCTCAGATTGAAACCTTCCAGGGCGTCGGTGGATTAGTGGAGAGGTAGACAATGCTCGGATCGTCACCTACAGAGTCTACTTTTCTTACTGCATTAACATACGCTTATGAAATCAAGGGCCTACATAAGCACAGCGCGCGGGTTTTCGTTTTTGCAAAGCGAGGGATGGAACGTGTGAACCTGAAGCAATCCACTTAACAGACGAAAGATATCTAGATACTGAACATCGAGGACCAGAGACGCTACATCTTCGAACAGCACAGAGAAACATGGGAGAACCTGTTGCCACTTGTGGCGACTGTTACGATCATCAAATCATTGTGCTATCAATGTATACAGAATTCCCGACATCAAATAGGTCAAAGTGGAACATGCGGAGCAGGAATGAAACCAAATAGAGCAAGTGTTTCAGGTAAATTTAGAGCTGACTGATTCTATTTCTCTTCTTTATCAACAATAGTACGATCATAGAGCAGTCCGATAGGGCTCCAAGGTTATTCTATTTCTATATTCTGTTTCCACGTTAGTGGGGTAGAATATGACAGCAGCCCTATTGGAGCATTTCCTTCGAAGTTCTCCAACATCCCTGTTGGAGCGGGACGATACTAGTGCCTTGTTCGTAAGAAGATTCTGTGCGAATAATTCGCCGCTACAGAGTTTAGAGAAGTAGACATTTCGCCACACGTGTACTCATCATATAATAGGTTGATTGGTCACCTTTCTAAATCATCGCGGCGAAGCTGTTCGGGCAATTCTTCTTGCTTTGAACAACTAAAGTTTTCTTGCTTCAAAAGGAATCTTACCCAGCATGAAGCACTCTTCGTGGCATATCATGCATATCGGGCTCGGTGTGGCCCGGATAGCCGAAAATTGAGCGGGGGTCGCCCACGATGACACGGTCACGTCCTTCGCTCTAAAGACGACACCATCTATAAGATTGGCATGGACCTGGAGGTCCCTGGAAAACGGAAGCAGCTTTAGCGTAGTTGATGTTCATTCCGATCAAGCGTTTGATCGGGATAATTGGCGTCCCCATACTAGGAACGCGGACCCCGCCTCCAACGGAATCTTGCCCTGTATGAAGCAGTTCACCTGGCACGTCATGCTCGCGTCGTCTTGGGCAGACACCAATGACCTCCTGCGCAACCGCTGAGGACGAGTTTAGTGTCCACGCGACACTTGATGTGATTTAATGATACGCGCCCACATCGATCGCGCGACGGAGATTAAAAACTTCCGCTGTGCTTTGCAATTCGACATCCATTGCCACCCTTCCCTGCCAAGTTGAGCCGTTGAACCATATGAGGGTCGAATGGATTCTCTAGTTGCTTTCAAGCACTTCTGTGAAAGAGAACTAGGAAACACTTTCACAACCCATATTGTCATTTTTTCAGACGACGAGGGACACGGAGACTACTAGATCATGATCGTATATTATTGGTTGTACTATTATATAACTATTGCCACATTGCTCTACTTCAGAGTGGTGAATGAAAACTTAAAGATAAAATGGTACACACGTAATACTGAGGTTGACATGATATGAATTTCGAATCATGTCAAACTGAGAGAAGAAGGCGTAGCTCTCTTTTTCATACACACTCAGCGACGAAACGCTGTCTTTCTGAAGACTGACAGCACTCAAAAAATATGTGAGTGGATGCCCCTCATTATGGATGCCGATTTTGCGCAAACGTAACCATTACCATCTGCCAAATAATGTTGCCGCAATCGTGGTGCTGACCTCAGGCACATGTCTTCATAAGAGAGCTACGATCTCAGTGCTGGCCGCTGAGAATTGCCCAAAGATCATAACGAAGAACTTCGAAATCCAATTCTGTCATGCAAAAGCAAAGTAGTACATGCGGGGACTGTTAAATTTCAAACTTTAAATTTCATATGCCATGGGAATAACCAATTTATCAATTATCTAAGAAGTGGAATAGAATGACTTCCGAATAGGTGGGGCATCGACACGTCCTCTACCCGATCATACGTAACAGCATGTTTATAACAGAGATACTGAGAATATTTCCCCGCTCTACCATCCTAGTCTCGAACAATAAGAATTAGAGAGCCTTCAGCGAAATACCGTTGGGTGAATAATCTTCAGCAGGCCGCATGAGGACTTTCTATAAAGCAGGACAACAGGAACATCTTTCAATGTCGGTTATTGAGTGTTGCAGCAAACTGCCGCGGCCCGCAGAGCACAAGTTGGAAAGACATTGAATACCGCTGTATCCTTCTCTGTTTAAAGGAGATTTTGATCTGCACGAAATGTCATTTTGCTCAATGGGGTCCTGAGCAAAATGACATTTCGTGCAGATCAAAAATGGGATTCCTTTCTGCGCGAAGCTCTTTTCACCAAAACGAGTCACCTCATCATAGCTACATAACTACGAACGAAAAGCAGTGTCCCTCTTCTTGTCCGAAAAATGACACTATACCCAGATGATATCGAAACGAAGTACTACAGGAACTCTTTCAATTACAGCCGATGTTTTATAAGATTACACAGTTTTTTACACAGTCACAGAAATTTGTTGTTCATGATGTGCAACTTCAATGTGATGATTCGGTAGATTGGATGACGCCTGTTTTATCAAGTGGCCCCAATTTCTAGTTGCTTGTTGAAAACAATTGGAGACGATTGCAACACCATGGAGAAGCATTTATTTAAACACAGTGGAAAATATAGTAGTAAAATAAACACGACAATGGTAACTATAATAGCCGTTATATAGCTGTGCGCTGAATACCCGTCGAGTAACCCGATACGCTTGAACCCTGTAGAGCCTCGACTGTGCGGTCGTCTCAACTGTTTTCAACAAGCAACTAGAAATTTTGGCCACTTGATAAAACAGGCGTCATCCAATCTACCGAATCATCTCATTGAGGTGCACATCATGAATAACAAACTTTTGTGCCTGTGTAAAAAACTGTGTAATCTTATAAAACGTCGGCTGTAATTGAAAGAGTTCCTGTAGTACTTCGTTTCGATATCATCTTGGTATAATGTCATTTTTCGGACAAGGAGAGTGACACTGCTTTTCGTTCGTATTTATGTAGCTATAATGAGGTGACTCGTTTCGGTGAAAAGAGCTTCGCGCAGAAAGGAATCCCATTTTTGATCTGCTCGAAATGTCTTTTGCTAAGGACTTTTAAACAGAGAAGGATACGGCGGTATTCAATGTCTTT